>JXSR01S037491.1:38197-51482 GCA_000969725.1 Ophiothrix spiculata
CATTTGGGAGCTCAGAAGGAGTGAGAAGCAAGTACAGTTGGGTGTCGTCCGCGTACATCATATACTGAATGCCGTGTGCTTCAATAATGTCACTAAGTGGAGCTGTGTAGAAGGTGAAAATTGGAGCACCTAACACAGATCCCTGTGGTACACCTCACTTCATAATATGTGGCTTTGATGTTGAGTTGCCGATGGTGACAGTTTGTTGCCGATCTTTAAGGTACGATGAAAACCATCTTAAGACTGACCCGGAAATGCCATAGCGATTCTCGAGGCGGTTGAGTAGGATGTCGTGATCGATCGTGTCGAAGGCGGCACTGAAGTCGATTAGGATTAATACCGCTTCGTCGTGTTTGTCGACAGCGTAGAGGATGTCGTTGGTGACACGTAGTAATAGCAGAGCTGGTATACATATCAATCGTGCACTTTATGGTAAAAGCATGAAACTTTGCACAAAGTTTATTTAGGGTAGTTGAAACATTTTTGGGATATGGTACATATTGTACATCTTTCAAGATGGCCGCCAGGGGTCAATGCACTTTTGTACATGGGGTCAACATTTCAAATTTGTCCGATTTTGTTGAAATTGGTTTCAAATGGTTCGTTTTGAGCTCAGGATCAAGAAAAAGAATAGTTTAATGGGTCTCAGATGTACACATAAAATGGTAATGCAGGTTAAAGGTCAAATCACCAGTTTTGAAGTACGTTTTTTCGGTAAATACACTTAAAGTTCTGGGATATGATATAAAAATTGGACCCTGCATGTGCACTAGCATTACCCAAGATGTCAAGTTGGAATGTTTTCCAATAATTTGATATGACATATGTTTAAAAAATGGCTAATTCAGTGCATCCTACCTTTAACATCGACATGTGCACATAGTAGTGCACGAGAGAGCAGCTTTGTTACATTTACAATTTCCAGTACATTGTTCATTACAACCGCACTTAATGAGTTCATGGCAAACTTTCGAGGCCTCTGGCAATTTGTCCATCCCCACTGTGATGGGCTTTGATAGCAAAAAGTTTTGGATCAATCTCCAAGGATTGTTTCCAAACATATGCTTGGTATGCAGCTCGCTTGATGAGTTCCAGTAGGGCCGCTTTAGTTGGAGGAATGTTATTTCACTAGTTCTGTGATGAAGAAGAACAACATGTCGCTCTAATAAAGCCAGAGATGCCTCGATACTATATGGTATTGTCTTAAGTTCTTCAAAGGCTTCTGTTACTTCAGGGAAAGATGACCATGTAGCCCAGGCTGTTTTCTTTCCTATTCCTGCAAATTGAGAGACGGTGTCACAGACTGACAGCGCGTGAAACACACCTATATTGAACAGTTCCGTTGGAGCCAATTGCTTGATATATCTCATGAATAGCTATGTATCTAAAGTTAGAGCCAGTCCCGAAGGGGTGCACCCGCTAGTCCGACTAGACACTTTTCCTATC
Source organism: Ophiothrix spiculata (assembly GCA_000969725.1). NCBI lineage: Eukaryota > Metazoa > Echinodermata > Ophiuroidea > Amphilepidida > Ophiotrichidae > Ophiothrix > Ophiothrix spiculata. The sequence goes on from JXSR01S037491.1 coordinate 39,644, forward strand.
CCTGTAGAGGTACGTCAGTCCGAAAATGAAAACCACTGCGCTAGTCCGAAAATACAATACGTCAGTCCGAAAATGAAAACCCCTGCGCTAGTCCGACACTGCGCTATAGTAAGAATTTAATAAATGAAAATTCACTGCATGCGCTAGTCCAAAAATGACATACACTGCGCTAGTCCGAATTTGAGAAACACTACGCTAGACCGAATCTGAAAACCAATGCGCTAGTTCGACAAACATGTATTGTGTATATTTCAAACAGAAATCCACTGTGCTATTAAAGTCCGAATCTAAAATCCACTGCGCTAATCGAAATGTTGGACTAGCGTAGCTAGTGTTTTTCGGATTCGGACAAGCACCGTGTATTTCATTTTTGGACTGACACCGTGTCGGACTAGCGCCATGTATTTCATTTTTCGGACAAGCGCATTGTCGGATTAGAAGCGTGTCGGACTAGGAAAGTGTACCCATTCCGAATGCAGCCCCTAGTTCTTCAGGTTAAATTGTACCAAATAGAGACACTGCTATAACTATAATATCGGTATCCACTGTATGGATACATAACTTCAAAAGTCCTTCCCTGGCAGCATCTGCAACATGCAGGAGCAAGCAAGTGTCTGCTTCTTCTTGATAACACGGAGCTAGATCTACATATTCAAAATCACTAGAAGAGCGTTTAATGCTTGATCCATCAGTGGCAATTACTTAACTTATTTATTTCCAACATCAATAGACGTGACTTGCTGAGACAGGAAGCTCGGGGGAATTGTTGCCAATTTCGAAGAATTGTTGTAGATGGTGTAGCTCTTCTTCGAGTACCTTTCCCTCTCTTTTCTCTGGTGATTGCCTTCAAACTATCTGGCAGATAGACATCAACACGCATGCAACTTTGTAGTTGGTTCAATATGTAAGGTTTAAAAACCTGATCGGCATATATATACTCCTGGAATGTTTTAGCAGTGCTAGGATGTAACATCTGAACAATCGCAGCCCCGTCCAAGAATTTTACATCCACATTTGGGGTTTGTGCAGTTTTAGTATTGTCAGATTCCAAGCATTTCGGTAGGTCGGCTTTGGTTGCAGATCGTAGCTTTCCATCTACAGAAGCTAAGGATGGTGTCACTTTCTGAGTTTCATGAACAAAATATGTGTCGAGATCACTGTTTCTATTTTGGCATTCAATATAAAATCTTGAAAACAAATTACAATTGGCTTTTAAAGAGGAAATACTTATTGTTTCTTTCGATGGTCGTTTTGCTTCTTTTTGTCGAAAAAGAGGCAACTTGTTGTAGTGGATCTGTGATAGGCTTTGTCCGTTCTTAGAGCCTTTCTTTGACAAATTTAGTGTACTGCTGTTCTCCAAGGATATCAATCTTTCGGACAGTTTCGGATACTGGTTTGTCCTTGATATCATTGGTATTTAGAACCATCAAGTTTTTACTTGTCTCTAAGAATGGGTTTCCCATGTTTCTTATCACAGCCACAAGTGATCCTCACAAAATCTAGACTGTGCTGCTGGATATTGTTCATGGGGCAATTTGTTGTCTGCCACATGTACTTCATCGTTATCATCTTCAAATTCAAACAGAACTCTTATACTTCCGGACCGGGCAGGGTTTTAAACCAAAATTCAAACTGTACACTTTTTTCTGCTCTCTGAGAACACCAGTCATCAAAGTTTGGACAGCTCTGTTCTGATGATGTAGAGCTAGCAGTGGTACTGTATGCCTCTCGTGCAACATGAAGAGCCTCATCATCATTATCGCAAGCCTGTAACAGAGCACTTCCAACTTCTTTGAAGGTGAGGAGGACATGACAACTCTTTGTACTCTCAGTCATGTCTTTGAAAAGTGCAAGCAGTTTGTTTTTCAGGCGAGTTTCATATACAGTTCCTTAAGATCAGCAAGATGCAAGATTGGCGATACATCAGTTTCTCGTCGAAACTCATCAATATATGATACTAATTGTGCAAGAACTATGCTATGAATTTCAGAATCTGAGTCATTATCAGATGACTTTGATAATCTGGCTGCTATATTGTACAAGTCTACAAGACATTTATTGTGGTATTTAGCTTCAATAGCTATTATGTCTCCTGAGGACAGTTTTGCCAGAAGTGTTGTGTCATTTAGTTCTGTGGCACATTTGCGAACTCTTGCATCTAGCTGATATGTGGAAACCTTATGCAAAGTGTGATGCTGGTTTGCTGGCTTATCACAGAAGAAGCATACTAATACTGTAAGCTTTTCAGTACTTTGTCTCTTGTAGATGGGGCAGTAAGTGTAGTAACTCTATTCAAGGCTCTTTGGAGGTGTGTTTTTCTGAATTTGGCACGACATGGCCCATGCCATTTAGCACTGTGTGTGATCATGGCAGCTTCAAATCCATCTCCATCATCAATTCTGGTTGCAAGAGTTACAAAATCACACATTTTGGTCGGGGCGTGCACCACTGAATATTACAATATATTTAACCATTTCCAGTCTGACCACTTTTTCCGCGCCAGGCTGACGCCATTTTTTCCTCTAAAGTGACTTCTAAAGTAAATTAAATTTATCTAAAGGAATATTCTACATAATTCAATGAAACATCATCATAATATACCTTTATGAACTGTATACATTGCCTGTGATAGTGTTTTGGATGGTAAGAGGTCATGAAATTAGTTATACTATAGTGTTAGTTATGCTGTATCCCATGGGATATATGCTGTATCCCATACAGCATACGCCTGTGGCTGGCACTAGTTTATGCTGTATCCCATACAGCATACGACAGGAAAAACTCAGTGTACATTGTTGATATGACCTTTGACCACCTGTTAACATTTAACATCCAACTTATGAACACACACCACAAAAAGATCGCCTATTCATTCCTATGCAAAACGACCCCCAGATCATGGCGGATATCTTGGCTATAAAGCGACTGGTTGCTTCAACTCTTGGATATATTTTGAGATTATGATCTAGATGAGCCCACAAAGTGAAAAAAATATATAGGGTAACCTTGATCATTTTTTGCTAGGTCGCCTCGAACATAGGATATGCTTAAAATTGCATTTTCTGTAACTCGCTAAAAAATTTCCCTAGACACTGAAAATCTGCTCTCAAATTTTACAAAAAACAACAAAATTATAGTAATCTTCAACTAGCCTGACTACATTTGAACCACAGAACTTGATTCAAAAGAAATTTGATCAAAAAACCTAGTTCCCGCCATTTTTCAAGCTTTTACTTTAGAGAGGGCAACCAAACACATGCTCCCGCAATGCTCTGTATGGACCAAATGTCTTTATTTAGTGATGTGTGTCATTATAGTTTATTATGTATTTCAAGGGATGAGACGATTAATTTGACAACAATTTCACTGAAATGTCACAAACCAGAAATTTGACCCATATAATACAGTGTTGAAAAGTGCAATATATACCTCTGGCTATGACCTTTGACCTTCTGTAACATTTTATGTATACATCCTACATATGGCAAACTATTCTTTTATATATTACTAGTGATGAGACGAACAATTTGACACCAATTTTACAGAAATAGGGCAAACTTGAATTTTGACCCCCATATAATACAGTATTGAAAAGTGCAATGACCTCTGGCCGCCATCTTGGAAGCTGTACAATATGTACCATATCCTAAAAGTGTTTCAAATATGTCAAGTTAACTTTGTGGAAAGTTTCATGCTTTTACCACAAAGTGCACGATTGATACCCTATGTGTTGCTTAACAGCTCTGCTATAAGGCAGTTTCGACACTGTAACCTGGGCCATACGCCGATTGAGCCCTGGCATAAAAATTGTTGTCAATAAAGTGAGTTTGAACCTGAGCAGCTGCACAGCGCTCAAGTGTCTTTGAGAGGAAAGTTAAGTTCGAAATAGGACGGTAGTTTTTAAATGCTTCACTTTCCAGTTTTGGTTTCTTAAGAATAGGCGACACTGGATCTTTTCAGATGATCAGGCACAATTCCATGCGAAAGTGAGAGGTTCACAAAGCGAGTGATAATTGGAGCAATGCTGTTGACGCATTTCTTAAGGAGAAATGTTGGGATAGGATCAAGCTGATTGCTCTTTGTAGTGTATTAATGTAGCAGTTTGCCAGTACTCGTTTCTACCTTGAGCAATTTTTCATTTTATGATTCAGAATGCTGGATTTGACATTGGATATTGAGCACTATTTCCCTGATAAAGCTTATTTCCCCCCCTCCCCTCAAAAAAAAAAAAACCCTCCAGTAAAATCAGTCCCTGTAATTTAGTATAATTCCAGATTCAAATAATACATATTTTCAGCTTTACAAAATGATATCTGTTTTGAGAACAAGGAAACTTGCATCAGAGTTTTCATTTTATGTAGATGTACATTTCCCTCCAACTCAACTACCTTTAGAAAATATAAGATTTCAAATATTTTGTACTTTATATGAAAGTTGATATTTTGCAAGTCATTTAAGAAAGGCATTACTGCAAACATGCAAAAATGTAAAATTTTGTCTCAATACAACTTTTACATATTTTCCCCTTACTTTAAAATAGGCAAACATATTCCATTGGCAAATCAAATTGTATTCCAAGCAATATTGCAGTTTTTCACCTCATATTAGTTACACAACTACTGTTATATCTAGCCTTCCTATACTGTATCCGGGATAGATCCGGCAGCAAACCCCTTGCACTATTAAAGCAAATAAAAATATCTTTATGCATATATGAGATACTGAAATTAATTTCCAGTTCCTCCATTATGTAAACATTTTGACCACGCAGTGCCCAGTATCATAAACCATTATTTGTTCAACTGCTATTTGGATTAACTTGATTTGTCACAATTTTCATTTACCTGGGAATTTTACTTATCATAAGCAAAGAGAATCTATGTACAGAATTGATGGGACTGCCATGAAATCAAATCAAATGAAATCAAATTGATGAAAATGACAATCCAACTTACAAAAAATAAACATTTACACACACATCAATGGCAAGAAATGAGAAAAAAAAAACCTGAAGTGCTGAATTTCCTTGCTTCAATCATGTAAGTAAATCTAATTTTTCCACTGTTCGGCAGATATTTTTTAAAAATTCAAGACAGTGATAGAGTTATGTTTTTCTATAATAATTCAGAAAAAAAAAATAAAAGCAATAGCAAAAAATTCACATTGAAAATTTTGGTGTGACAATAAAGTGTTTTAATAAAAGCAAAAAAAAAATAGATATCAAAATTATATAGCAAACAATAACAAACTTTATTCAAGACTTTGGACACAGAAGTGTGAAATGCTGTTCTTTGCTGAATTTATTTAAAAACAAAAACTGTAATTTCAATTGCCTTAAGATTAAAATAAACCAACTAGAGATTCAAGAGTGCATGGTGTAGTAAAAACATAAGTAGATGCTATATCATATTAGTGCTTCGTACGATAAGCAAATACCCATTTACATGCATAAAATCAGAAAAGATGCACCCAAGGGAATACTGGTTTGTTGTTTACAAGAATAAAATATTTCTACTTTACTGCTGACTAAAATATCAGAATACAAGTATTCCATTCAAAACAGTCCAGACGTAGATAAAATTGAGAAGTTCACAAGGTGAAATGATAGTACAAGTGACATTTTATCCCACAAATCTAACAGGAATATTGATTTTGAAGAATCAGGAGCTTATATAGAATATGTAAGGGGTAGTACTGGTGACTCAAACTGTGATGAAAATTGGATTGAATCACACGGCCAACCTGTAGTATCCAATGAAGTGAAACGTTTTGTATCTGATGAAGTTTTGAAGCAGTCTTATATACACTCCTTGTCAAAAGTGTTTGCGCACGCTTAAATACGGGCAAAAACGTAATTATTATATCTAACGACCAACATTCTGAAAAAATTCATGTTTTCATAGGTGCCTAATGTATCCAATATAAATAATCTATGTTTCCTCTGATATAGGATCTCCCATAACCATAAAAATGGCAGATTTCCTGGACCATATACAAATATACCATACACACTTTTTGCTATGTACCTATGTAGTTTATTAGTTTGGTTCATGTTATCACTGTGTAACCATAAAGAACATTTTCAGGTCATAAGATTTCCAAAAAATGTGCAGTTATTTAATTAAACTCCGTTTTTGAATGTGCGGAAGAATGTATACAGTATGTTTAGCACGCCATATTGTCAAATGTGGTAAATGGAATTCCTGTTGAGTTCTTCAGACCTATAAATGTAAAACATAAATCAAAAAAATTACGCAAATGATGAACGGTTCTCGAGATATAGCTAGTTAAAGGTTTTGTGCGCAAACACTTTTGACCAGAAGTGTATATTACCAAGAAGGCATTGAATACAACACATCCGTCACATTATTGCAACAGATATCCCCCAAAATAGTTACATGCACAAAAATGATAGGTAACAAAAACTACAACAGTTGGAGAATTCAAACTTTGCAGGCTTTAGATACGTACCTATATCACATTGATACTATTTTTATTGGATTTTTGCTAACAAATAAAGAAAATTCTATATAAACATATCCTGTAAGTTAAGTATCATATCATTCAGATGATTTCAAAATTTTCACAAGTTTGCAGTTTAAACAGTTACAGAATTAAAGTGAAAGTGAACAATTGAATTTGCTTATGGCAACTTAAGCACCACAATTTGATTGACAGGTTCACTATGAACAACTCATTCTGGAATGCATGAAATCTTAATTTGCATAAAAGATATATTGAATGCTGTGATGCATAATAGGTATACTGAAAGTCTGATTCTACACGATTTGTTACAAAATGGCATTAATTTTATTAATAAATGCGTCTCTGACAGATATCTACCTTTGTTGATAACTCAAAATATAATAATGCTGTGATATTCAAATTTGAAGAGCATGTAGAAGAGGATTGTAATAAACCTGGGACAAAGTTTTGTTTCTCCAACTGCTATACATTTCTGCACGTGATAATTTTTCTACATGTAACCATTTTTTGGGACAATTGGTATGTAATGAATGGATGTGAACCATCTTTTTAAATGATAAAATACCTTATAACCCTTAATGCTATCTTCCAAAATGTTTTGTCTCATCACATATGCGTGGGATGGGAAATAGAATAGGAGACAATTATCCAAGGGTTAACAAAACCATTGTCAATATGTATGCAATACAATACAATGGAAGAGCTCAGATGTCTAATGTAATTTTGAAGAGTACAATTTGCTTCTGGCCAGTACCCATAATGTTGCATGTGTGGGTGTTAAAATGTCAACTTACGAAAAGGTGCCATGATTGAATCTCAACTTTGTCTGCTTAGATTAACAAAAAATACAAATTCTTTAGTTTGAGATGTATACAGGGTTAGTACACTTTTTCACTTACAAAATTTAAGGACTTTCCAAGGACTTTTCCCCTTATTGGTGGCGTCCGGCGGAATATGTGTCAACAAATAAAATAAATCTGTTTCGCTCATTTTTGGATAAAAATAATTGCATGGTAAATTCTTTTGACATATTAAATTTTTAACATTCAAAAATTCCAGGACTTTCAAAGACTTTTTTGATAAAGTCAGTTTTTTAAGGACTTTCAAGGCCTGGAAATTGCAAAATAAAATTCAAGGACTTTTAAGGACTTTCAAGGACCCGCACTAACCCTGTGTTTAAGAATGGCAACTAGATTGAGATCATGAATTTTGGAAACTATACCACTATAGCTAATGGTACCTTTTGACACACAATACATAATGTTCAAATGTGGAGAGAAAGGTTCGTTTGATTGAGATACAGCATTTCTTCTACCAACAGTATATATATTTTCAATTATCTCAGATTTTTTCTATGTTTTGCATTTCTTGGTTTTTTTTGCTAACATTAATGGTTTTCTTTCCCCCCCCCCCCTAAAATTATACTATTCTGTCAATAAAACACCAACACTATATTATTTCTTACATGAATCTCTCTAGCACAAAATTTGTATAGTTAAACTTGTCAGAATTTGGCATATGATGTAATTAACAAAAACATATTTGCCATTGATCTGATAAAAAAAAATTATAAAATTGATATTTTGTCCAAAACATGTTGAAAATTAAGCTTATCAAAATATAACAGCTTAGTTTTTTCTTTTTAAGGTGTTTGGTCCATGAGAGATCCGCCAAAAGAATTTTAGTAAAAATCGGCATGAATGATATTTTATTGATGTAGAACCGATTTTTTAAATAAAAATTGGGGGTCACCGGACTCGTTTTTGCATAAGAGTCGGTTTAAAAACAGCATTTTAAAGGTTTTGGGGGATAAATTAGTACAGGGGTCTATGGGAAATGTAGCAAAAGTGAAATTATTTAGTGTTGATTCAAAAAATCTGCCCGAGCATTTTTGTTAATTTTTTCACAAAAGTTGCGCACAAGTATGTTCTTTCAAATAAAAATTAAAAAATTGGGGGTCACCGACTTAGTTTTCAAGAAAAATATTAAAAACATGGCAATTTTTAGCTAAAAAACACTATTCAGAGTATATGCGCATGCGTATAGCGGCACTTACCTACTCGGAAACTAGCGCGTACTGGTATGCGTGGACGGCGCATGGACCAAACACCTTAACTATACAGAACCCTTAATGTCATATTGCAAAATTGAATGCCCAGTCATGTATGCATGGGAGAGGAATAAAGAGTAGGAAAAACTTTATCCCAGGGTTAAAATTACCCCTAGGCATCCAGATATTGACAATATGAGTGGTACTCTGGCAAAATGAGCGGAAAGTCACGATTTTCAAAATTGAGTTTACGACATATTTCAATTCTCTATAATCTCAGCTTTCAAATGATATATACACTCCCGGTCAAAAGTGTTTGCGCACGCTTAAATACGGGCAAAAACGTAATTATTATATCAAACGATCAAGACTCTGAAAAAATGTATGTTTCTATAGGTGCCTAATATATCCAATATAAATAATCTATGTTTCCTCTGATATTCGATCTTCCATAACCATAAAAATGGCTGATATCCTGGACCATATGCAAATACACCACACACACTTTTTGCTATGTACCCATGTAGTTTATTAGTTCAGTGCTCGTTATCACCATATAACCGTAAAGAACATTTTCAGGTTATAAGTTTTCCAACAAATGTGCAGTTATGTATTTAAACTCCGTTTTTGAATGTGCGGAAGAAAGTATACAGTATGTTTAGCACGCCATATTGTCAAATGCGGTAAATGCAATTCCTGTTGAGTTCTTTAGATCTATAAATGTAAAATGTAAATCCAAAAAATATTAAGCAAATGATGAACGGTTCTCGAGATATGGCTGGTGTAATATGTCATACTTTCTAGATCTTCATTTAGAGATCGAAATACAATGCAGTCCACTCAAAATCTGGCAGTAAAAATTGTCGCAAATCAATTTTAAAGTTACTGATTACTATATAGCAAAACGCGATCAACTACCCGTGAATAATTGCACTTCCCGGCATAATTGACCTTCAAAAAACGAGATATAGTTTCACACTTATGTATTAATGCGTTTAATGTCAAAAAATGAAATTTGATCTTTTCACCATATTTTTAATTTAGCAGCCATTTATTCAAAATCTTCAATCGTGACTTTCCGCTCATTTTGCCAGAGCACGACTCATATGTAAGGTGAATGTAATTCAAGGCAATACAATGCTATTTCTCAAGACATCTAATGTAATTTTGAAGGGTAAAATTAGCTACTGGGCAGTACCCATAATGTTGCTTGAGTGGGTGAAACATGTCAACTTCGAAAATGGTGTCATGTTGAAAATCTCAATATTTCTTATTCATATATGGGAAAAGAAACCAGGCAAATTAAATAATAAGTTGTTTTGAAATTGTAACGGCTGGGATAGACCTTCAATGAGCAAAAATTGTTTTTGTACTCCAACTCTCAAACTAATTGCATAAACTTTACAAAAGTATACATATTTAGAAGCGGATTTTTACCGTTAGTTAGGCTTTCCAGAAATTTTTGGGGCAAAAAATATGTTTTGGACATTTTTTGCCAAAATCGACATTTTTGGTCAAAAACTGATATCATCATGTTCAGGTTATATATCCCCTTCTAAAAATGTATACTTTTATATGGTTTATGCAACTAATTTGAGAGTTAGAGTACAAAACCCGTTTATGCTAGTTGAAGGTCTACCCCAGCCTTAAGCTTGGCAAGAGACATGTGAAACGGAGACTATCATCATTATTTTGAATCACTGACAGCAACTTTTTGCATACATTCATTATGTTTAAGGATGCAAAAAAGATACTTGAAAGGCCATGTGTTTGAGTAGAAACAGTAAATTATGGCTGCTAACCCTAACCTCCTACCTACCCCTTTTCGTTCTCATCGGAAGCATGGGTGTCAAAAATTGGGGGTTCCTACCGGGGCTCGAACCAGGGAAACAGAGAAATAATGAATTTGTTCATGATTTGTTAGGCACTCCAAATGGAGTCAATCACCAACCATTACAATTATGTGTCTTGGATATAACTAATAGGGTCAATTCATAGTCCGCCTCCAAACAAAATTTTCGTTATCAAATATTTTGTCATGACGTCAAACTATGGGTGGCCATATGTATCAAAAGGTGTCAACAAGAGAAAGGTGTCTAAAAATTGATAAGGATGTCTATTACAATGAAAAGGGTGTCTAAAATACCCAAAAGGATGTGTAAAACCCATAATGGTGTCTAAACCCAAAATTGACATGTAACCCAAAGCGGCATGTGAAATCTAGCATTGTGTCTAAAACCAACAACACCTATGGCCGCCGATAGTTTGACGTCACAACAAAGTAAGCTTCTGTAAGCTTCAAGACCGAGGCTGCAGGCGACACACCACAATAGAGCTTCCCATTGACTTACTGTACAAAATGGCTTCCTAAAAACACCCGAGAACTCAAAAATAAAGCAACTGGTTGCTTCAACACTGCCTTTTCTCAGATGATTATGGTCTCTCCTAACACAAAATGATGATAAAAGTACACCTTCAAGGCAAAAATTTCAAGAAATTGGATGCTGAAGTATAACGCCCCCTATCACTGAGAGCCGAATTTTGTATTTCCAGAATCAAGCACAAATTAAGGAAAATCCTTTAAATTTTACCAAATTAGTCTGGATATGAAAAATGGCATCAGAGCATCTTTAAATAAACCTAACTTTATAATTAGAACAAAATATTGACCAATCATATTGCCCTTCCATACGTTTTGAAGTCCTGTTTTTAGAAGGGCAGTCAATTTTGCCGATTTTAAAATGCCGGATTGCGAGTGCTGGTTATTTAGTGTAGTGTGACCTACACAGGCATCAAAATCTGGATGTGACACCCATCAAAGCTGTCTACGGAAAACTACGGAGATATCTAGATCTCGACGATTCACACTGATATGGATCTGCACTAAGTATAGATAGCCCCATTAATAATGTGCAACTTACTATCGAAAAATCACCAGTAGCCCTGAAGTCTGACTTGAAGGATTTGTACAAAACATCCGATGAAGACCATTTATGTAGTTTACGATGTGTTTAAAAAACAACAATATTCTAAATGCCCCAGGAAATGCTGTTTTTCTTCTTATCCAGGTCAAAAGCCATTAAGTAGGCAATACATTAATTATACTGACAATTTTAGTGAAAATGAAGGAAGTTGTTTTATTTCTTGATATTTTCAATCAAAAAAGAGAACCTTTGCCCTATTTCAAAAGTTTTCTATAACAATAGTATGACAGAAATTTACGTTAAATACAAGAGCGATAACCTAGTTTTCTTTACTTATTTCCTGTGATTTTATTCAAATTCAGTTGATAAATTTAGATTT
>JXSR01S037491.1:100797-116011 GCA_000969725.1 Ophiothrix spiculata
ATGCTTCCTTTATTTTCATAGTCTGGTTCCAGATCTATCAGATGAACCAAAACATGCTGTACAAAAAGAACACCAAAGAGTGCACCATGTCACCTACAATTATTATTTGTTAGTTAATTAATTTTAGAAAGATAAACTGCAAAATTATTGAGATTTTTCAAACATAAAAAGATTATGGCGCTATAAATGCTATGAATGCAGATGCTTATAAATGTGTCTTAGGAATGACCAAAATTTGAAGGGAGTCTTCTGTGAGATTAGCAGGATTTGGCTCCCCTATTTGAATCCTTGTTCAGCCAGGCTTCCTTTTGTTTTCAAAATAAATAAAATCTGGACTTCATAGTGGGTTGCTTGTGTGTGTTTTTTTTTATAGATGCAGGCTCTAATTTCAACATGTGCAAAATTTACCTTTTTACCTTATCCTCTGAAATGCATTTTGTGATGTTTAACCCTTAGGTTGCTCTTGTTTACTCTTCAGAGACAAAAGAAAGTATGTAATTCTGGGGATGCGGCTGTTATGTAAAATATAAGAAATAAATAAAGGTTATACATGTACCAATTGATTTTAAGTTTTATGGCATTTTTTAATGGCAAAATCATGGCAAAATCTTTAAAGAATTTGGAGGCTCTTGCTAATGAGGATGAGATCAGATGATTCACGTACCTTTAATTATTTTTTATGTTCCAAAATAAGAGTCTTTCATAACATTTTCAACATTCTTTAACCACTTTTAATGAACATTTGGAATTTGGAATTTACATTAAGGTACTCTGGTAGAAGGTACAGTTATAAAAATAATTAAACTGCAATTGATCTTATCTCAAAATAGAAACATTGTTGTTAGCTCATATTACATAGACAAGTCAACACCAAGTATAGGGTTTCAGCAAGCCAGACAAAACAAAATAACTACTTTTCTTTACATCACAACCTGTTACCATTGCTAGAAATTAACATTCAAAATAGAGATAAATAATTTAGGTCAACACCAAAGTGGGTCAACACTGAATAAAAAAAAAATGTGTAAGATCATCATCAGAGAATCACCAGTCTCGGTGATTGAATTTATGATACGTTTATTAACAACAGTCCATTATATATTACACTTTCACAACTTTCATCCTATTCTTATAAGGTTATTTTTGTATCAAATCTACCTAATTTTATCAAACCAAACTCCTTAGTAGTTATCAATGGGTAGTAAACCCCCCCCCCCCTAGCAATCCTTGCATAACTAAACAAGTACAATCTGCCAATGCATTACATATTCATGACACTAAGGCTCTGTCAGATATCACCGTATAGAGCAAAACGTACGAATAATGTACAAAAATTTCACATATTGAACGTGTGCTAAACGGACCACCACCATATAAAGAATTAAATGCATACATAACTGACAGACCACATGGATATACATTGAACATACTTGTAACAAACACATGACGAACAACAATGCATAAAACAGAACAATAATGTGATAAAGTATGTTAGGCGTGCTTTTTGCTCTATACGGTGATGTGTGACAGAGCCTTTAGAAAACGCCTAGGCCCTGATAATTGGTTTTTTTACAAGAAATAAGTCAGCATTTAAAATTTTGCTAATTTTAACATGTCCTGTAAGTTACAGCTATATAGCATTCAAATATTCAATTTCGTTTATCCAAGATGAAAAACAGATTACCTAAATGCCTAGGACCAATTTCTTTTCCTTTTTTATGCAACAGGAAAAAACTTGAACAAAAGGTTAGATGCTGGTTAATCAGGAAACCAAAAAAAGTGTTGTTTCATGTCTCTGGGACAGAAGATTACCAGTAGTCTGGTCCCTATATCTTATGGACAAATGCTATTTCAGGAGGTTAAGGTTAAGAAGGGCATCTTTTTTTTAATACAGGCAAAATTAAGCCTAATTCCTTCAAGGCACAAAATTAAACTCGAAGACTTGGGTAACTATTTAGCATCATTTTATCAATTACATAGAGGCATTTGGCCACTTATTTACTTTTAAGTATTTCAAAAGAAGAGGCCCAAGGAAGAACATTATCATATAATTTTGGTGGCTAAGATTTTAAAGACACTTATCCATTTTTAATGATTGATGAAGCACAAGGTACTACTAGCAAATCTAATCTTTACTCCTGTGAATTAACCAAATAACAGTAAGATTATTCTGAAGATTTCTTGTTGAAGTTGGAAGTAAAATATTAGTAACATTATAATGTACATCTAGGTTTAACAATAAATGACAGAGGAGGGTAGCCATGGCAACTATCGCATGGTTGCCGTACGGTATCGTAGACAGTCCCCGGCTGCGTCATGTCCTATACCGCCTCTGGCGTAAGCCATTGGAAACATCGTGTAAAAATACAACTTCCGGGATCCCGCGGGATGGCCACTAAAATTATATTCCTAATTGGTAAAAAAATATGATAAAATCTATAAAAAGCAGATTTGGAATGATATAATTATGTTTATTACTGTAAGAACACTTTTGTGATTTTTTGAGGAAAGATAAAAATACAATTTTTTAAATATTTTCTTCAATACGTGCGCCAATAGAAATACACGCAAAAAGTATCCTAAATTTGCATTTTTGAAATCATGTCCTATGCCGCCTGATAAATGAAAAATAAAAGCTGTAAATTAGTTGAAATCTTTACACTTGAATAGAATAAGTAATGGTTGTTGTTTTTAAAAAGTTAACCTTCTTTAGTTTGATATAAATGGTGTTACATACATGTACAATTTAAAAATCTATGCTGTTTAAAAAGTGCTGACACTTCATATTAGCTCATATAGAAATGTTCCACATCAGAACATCATTTTTTTCTGTTACTGTATACAATTACCCGAATCCAACATTTCTGTGCATTGTTTTACATGAGTGCAATGCACTTATAATAGCAGCCGCAAGGAATAATGTTTATTAATTTAAATTTCAGGGTTTATTAAACCGTCTGACCTTTTCACACACAAAAGTGATTTACTATGCTTAAAGCATCCTCAAGCAGTGCATCATCAGAAATGTGCAGGTGTATTTTGCTCTTTAACTTGTTTATCGAGATGATACACTTTTCTCGATTAATTTATCGTGAGGAAACGGTATGTTAATAACAGTGCTAATAACAGTTGGTAATGTAACTAGATCAAGTGTGGAAAAAATAATATATGACATCTTTTGTTTTCCGTCCATATTATTGTGAATATTACAAGAGCCTAGTTCAAATGTGTTATAAATGCATAACAATGCCTTTTGTAAGTGTTTGTAAAATATTTTGTAAACCCATTACTGATTCTATTTACTTGAGTCAATAAGTATAGAAATTGAAATCTGTAACAATCCTTTTGTGTTTCACGAGCGAAAGCAAAAGCAAAATGCTCAGATTACTTTGCTTTTGTTGAAGACAATAGCCTATCCCGTACTTTGATTGACAGGTCTCTTTTGTTCTGTAAGATAATTCTTTTCTCAATTACAATTTTGTAAACTATTTGTAAAACTTAAGCCTTGTCTGTTAATGAGATAATTTACAAAACATTTGAACAGACATACTGTGTATATTACATTCCGTCATGTCAATGTATAAACAAATAATTTAGAAACAATAATGTTTCTGTTTGGTAGCAATTGAATGGCAAGGTACTTCTGTAATTCAACATATTTATTTATATTATACCATGCATATTTTTCCCAATAACTAACATCATATCATTAAGTCATAACGGGTATAATTTAATTAATATCATCTGTTTGTATGTTTGTTTTGAATGTTGAACATGCATCCTTATTCCAAATGAACATTCTTTACAGCTAAAAAAATCCAAGTACTCGTATCTGCAATCAGTTTTTACATCTTAGCCTGGACCTGTATCACGCTACCTACTAAATATAGCAAAGTAGACAAAAAATATTTACACAGAACACTCCTTCAAAAGACAATTAAATTGATTTTTTGTCATCAATTTTTGTATAGGATCTCATGTCATCTCATTAGCCACAATTCCCTTGTTTACTCCCATGAAATACTATATCCTATATGACATAAAAGCAATCCAAGTCCAAATCTTGCATACACTAAATCAATCATACATATATACATTTAGCCTCCAGATGACCTAGGAGCTTTCCAACCCATGTCCTATCAATGATTGTCCTTTCCATCACTGTTTTTTCTTATATACAAGGGTGAGGGAGGTAACTTTGCTAAATTTGGTAAAGAGTTCAACTGAAGAGTGCATTAGCTGTCATATATTGCATAGAATATAAGTGTTATAATAATGATAACACTGTTTTTGTTGAATCAGTTGTTCATATTTCACATGGGTTATGAGAAAAATATATGGTACCAAAATCTCAAGAAGTTTAAGCTATCAGACCATGCTCCTTTGAGCGATCTGCCAAACAAACCTGAGGAGACAAACCAAACTAGGAGCCTGCACTTCCTAAAGCAAGTTGAACAAATTTGACAGTGAAGTGAATAAGAGAGGTGGCCCCTTCCCAGTGGAATCTCAATCATGGAGTAGTGATTTATAGGTATTAATAAGAAGCGAACAGGTTACTTTGATACTAAAAAATAAAAAATCAATTACAGATCTAGCTTTTAGAGAATGGCTAAATATATATGAAAACATCTCATTAATGTATATAAGTCAGTTCCACAATTGCCATTCCTTATTTCATGTGAAGTATTTAGTGTTATTTCTTGGTAACTTATGATCTATGATAACAAAAATTAACTGGCATCTAGACTCACTGCAAACACAGTAGCAATTCCCAAATCATAATAACAGATATTGATGTCAAATTCTCTTTGGAAAACTATGTTCTAATTTTGAGGTTGATTCTTAAATTCAGAATGTGACACAAGATAAATTATTTTTAGTTCTCTAGGTTCAACATTTATATTGAAATTTACAATCTGTATTATCTAAAAAGTTTATATATATTTGACCAATAACTTTGTGCTTGTGTACTGTTTTGATGTATCATGTTAATGCAAATGAAGAATTACTTGACTTGACTGAATTTGAGGCCCTCCATTTAAAAATATTTCTGTCCAATAACCCAGGTAATATGCAATATGTTCATATACACAATGGCTAAACATTCCTGCCCATTTCTGAAGGTTTTGCAGTAGTCGTACACTATTCATTATCAAATTTACTTTGTAACCACATATTCTTACAATACATAGAATGGTCCTTGTGCAATGATTTTAAAGGTTTCTGTTGACATGCCTTATGTAGACATAAACATCTTGACCTCGACATGTCAAAATGAAAACTTATTTGTCGACAAAACTGGGCAAGTAAAATTTTTATAAAAACTTACTTTTAACTGTCAATTTATAGCTGTTTATTAGCAGTTGAGCTTTAAAGTGCTGCATACATAATTTAATGCTTATTAGTTTATTCTCATTTACAACCATTTTAAAGTTATTACGATGGTTCACAACAAAAAGGTTACAAATTATCAATTTTATATCATCCATATTGTTGTACGCAGAAAGAATTAGTACATTACTATATTATTGACAAGTCTATGTCTAAAACGGGTCATTAAGCTTTATTCAAACAATTTTGTTTCTCCCGCAAACCAACTCTTTGATGTCAACTTATGTCGACGTCGACATTAAGTTATTGCAACATGTCGACATGAAAAAACAGTCTCGACAGAACCTTAATGATTTCAAGTATTCTCAACGTAGCCGTTAGAAAAACACAAAGTGCTATGACTGTTTCTACTCATACAGTCTGCTAGTGTATAGAGTATTAAAAGTGTAATTCAATGGCAAGCAAAATGGCCTTCATTTTAATTGAAATAATTATTCTATCAGTGTTGTGTTACATTGTGCTACACAGTTTATATTGGGTGTATAATCAACTCAAATTGCATGATATAATCCATAGCTGATGCTTTCCCACCAGGGAACATTCTCACCACTTTCCTCTCTATTTTTATGCTCATCTATACTCCTATCTTGCTCCTATCTTAAAGATTTCAGTATAAACAGAAGTTGTTTAGAAACAATAAGCAAGATTGCTATTACAAAATCACAATGCATGGTGGGATATTTTGGAATAGACCAGTTTCGTATGTCCCATATTGTATCTTGAAAGAACTACAAATAAGGGCATTTCTGCGCGAACGACCATATAACTACGTTGTGCGCATGACGTCATTTGCACAGAAGGTAAAAATATGGTCAACCGAAGCGTTTACGGTACTTTCAAGATGCATTATGGGATATACGAAAGTGGTCTATACCAATTTTCCACCTCTGCATTGAAACACCATGAAAAAACAAAACTATCCCAAGTTTCACTCAATAACTAAAGCATTTTTGTAAGTAAAATTTAGGATGATTATTTCATTTTAATGATCAGTAATTAATTGAAGATAATTTTAGTACCAGGTGTTTCCTGCACGATTAAATCAAATTTGACTCTATCAGCAAATACAGTTGTCCTTTGACCAAAACAGGAATTTAGTGATGGGAAAATAGCAATAACTGATGAACTGAAGTATATAGACAACATTTTTTTACACACAAAAAGCCTAACAAAATTCCAGATAAAGATATATAAATATCCACAGGATTCAAATTTCAGGTAAAATATTTGAAAGAATTAAACACATCACACCATTTTAAAATGGTAAATACATAACAGCATACAGTCAACGCATTGACAAACAGCAATTACATAGGACCATTTGGGCACAGAATCAAGCACATTTACCACTGACCAGTGCAGTTTATCTTGATTTTAAACACTGCAGAGTGCATACATTACCATAATTGCTTTCCCTGACCTGATCTGATATTGCAAAAGTGGCCTAATTAATTTGGAAGCCTGATAATACAGTACAATAACTGTTAAAATAAACAAGATGTACTTGACTATTCTGATAAACAGAAGTATGTTATGTATTAATTAAATATAATTATCAAAACAACCAAACAAAGTTTTATAAAACAAGTAAACCTCCAAGGTTGAAATCTCCATTCTTATCTTACAGAATGAACAATATAATTCCCTTTTTTTGCAAGAGTGGCCTAATTAATTTGGGAGCCTGATAATACAGTACAATAACTGTTAAACATAAACAAGATGTAAATAAAATCAAAAACTTTAGTATTCTGATGAAAGTAAGTATGTAATGTATCAAATTTAAATATAATTATCAAAACAACTTAACAAAGTTTTCTGAAAAAGCAAACCTCAAGGTTGAAATCTCCATTATTATCTTACAGAATGAACAATATCATTCCCTTTTTTTTTAACTGAAAATATGTTATGACGCCAATGCCTGAGGCAAAAAAAAAAACAATTACATAAAAGCATTTTGGATCAAAATCAAACACATTTACCACTAACCATTATACCTTTATATTTCAAAGACTTCAAACGTTACTGACCGGTTCTGATATTAACAGAGTGGCCTACTTACTTTAGGGAGATGACAAACAACTTTCCTGATGGATATCTAATCAATTTTGAAAGATATATAAAAAAGAAATAGGTTGTGCGTCAACCTTATGACGAGAATAAGCACTGTCTGAACCTATTGATGAAAAAAGACAATTACATTAGGGGCGGATTTAGAAGGAGGCACAGCCAGCGTGCGCCACCTCTTATTTTGGTGGAGCTCAGAGAAGCCACCGCTTTTGAATGATTTTATTCATTGAAAATCAATAATTGTGTCAATAACGGCAGCAAATGCATGGTTTTTAGGTATATTTGAACAGTTCTGCACTATTCAACACCATATTTTGTCAGTGCAACATCTGAATTTGATTGGGGGCGCCAAAGCGCTGTCAAAATGGCGCCCCCTCTTTTTAACAAATTCCTGGATCCACCCATGTACCTTATTGTTGTCATGTTGAGCCAGAAACAGCTTCCTTTGTGTATAGTTTCTGCTTTTCCCTCATTTTACTTTCATAGTTCTTTGGTAAGAATTGGGTGCTCAAGTTCAACAAGACTTGCCGCAATCTAAATTGCCACACTTATCTTTTTATTTGACTAGTATGCATTCATAGTCTATATGTACGTGTCTGAGTAAGATAATTTGATAAGGCACTCATTCCAAGTAAATCTGAACATTGGAGGAGGAGATTGTCAGCATTTTATTCCTCTTTGCAAGTTGATTAAGTTCAACCACTCCAGAAAGTGGAAAATGACAGGGAATTCCCAGAAAAATACCATTTAAACTATACCAATAATTTTACAGACTCACAATTAACCTCTTTACATGGTTCAACCTTGTACAAAATCTTACTGGATTTTTCAGCCCATGTTATCGATCCTTGTAATGAAGAAACAATGCAACTATTTTACTTAACTTACAATGCTATCTTCATGATTAAGAGCATGAAATTCCTTGTTAAGAGTGATATATAGCAACCTACTTGTCTCGACGCATGATGAAGCTGAGGTATTAAAAAAGTATGAAATATTACAAGACACCTACAATGAGACATGCTGGTATAGTAATGGCATGCAATTAATATTTTCTTCTCACCTTCTCACCAGGCTGTGTTCATCCACTGCTGAATGTAGCCCTCTTCATGACTTTTCCACTGTTTTCTGTCCTGTGCCAGTCTGGTCCATGTGTTTCCTGCATATGATGTGATGTCATCCCTCCACCTTCGTTTCTGTCTGCCTCTGCCTCTCTTCCCCTTTCTAGGTTGCCACTCTGTCATACGTTTTGTCCACCTATCGTCATTTCTCCTCATAAGGTGCCCTGCCCATCTCCATTTAGCTTCTTTGATTTTGAGGATGATGTCTTTAACTTGTGTTTGCTTTCTGATTTCTGTGTTTCTGATCTTATCCCGGATTGTAATGTTTAGCATTCTCCTTTCCATGGCTCTTTGGGTGACAGTGAGTTTCTGTTCTAACTGCTTTGTTGTGGTCCATGTTTCAGCCCCATATGTCATTGTTGGGATGACACACTGATCAAACATTCTCCTCCTAATTGACATAGGTAGTTTCTGGTCACACAGAATGTCCTTGTATCGTCCAAAACAACTCCACCCGGCCTTTATTCTGATATTAACTTCTTCTCTGGTGTGTTCATTTAACATCACCGTTTGACCCAGGTATTTGTACCTGTCCACCTTCTCTATTACATCATTTTCTACTGTTATTATTTCATCTGACTGAAAGTTGGTCATATATTTTGTCTTTCCCTTATGTATTTTCAAGCCAATCTTCTTGCTTTCTATGTTGAGGTTGTTGAGTTGTATTTTCTACTACACAGCAAATGCCGTGTTTAGTGTAAGCTACAATCTTCTGCAAAAATGTTGGGACACTTAGTGATATTAAGCACTCTCCCTGCTCTCCTTAATCAATGTTAAATATGTGCACAACATTGATAATTGGGGGAGGAGGAGAATTGGAAATGTTTTGTAAACCATAACAACTTAAGTTTTCTATAAGATCACAAGGGCAACCTTACACAGATAAGCTAACTTTTTCATTGTCGTTGTGAACATAGCATAAATGACCCAACGAGTTTTGAAGAAGATTGTAGTTCTAGGGCAAAGGAAATGCCGCATAATCTTCAAGTTACTGGAAACATCAACTGATACAACAATACTATTCTTAGAATATTACCCAATACACAAGTTTTAGCTTCCCTCAAAGAAATATCCCTAAACAAGAAACAACAAAAAACAATTTACGTTAAACTGTTCCGTGATGACAAGGTGAGAACCAGCTGAATTTAATGAGTTGTCTGGATAAATACCTATACTTAGCATTATCTGCAATCAGCCCTGTTTTAAAATAATAGCCACATCTTTAAAAGAAATAAATAACTGATTTGGGATGATGTATCTATATGCAAATGACCAGATAATGAAGACCAAGATGTCAACAATGAAAGATTGCAAGAGTCCCAGACTAATACCCCGTTCAGACTGAGCCTAAAAGTCGTCTTTAGTCGTCTTTAGTCGTATTCGAGTTACATCGAGTTCAAAATTTACTTGTGTGTGAACAGTTCAAGTCGATTTAAGTCGTCTTTCAAAAAGTCGTCTTACATCGAGTTTTCAACTCGCTAAAAAGCAAGTTTAGTCGCGTTAGTAATTCGATGTAACTCGATTAACGACGACAAACGATGACTTTTCGTACGTGTGAACAGTTGTCGTCGTAAGTCGAGTTGAATTCGTGTTTACTTCTACAGCGGATTGACCTGGAACAAGTTAAGTTCATTTCAATTCGACTTCAAAATTGTAGCGCATGTGTGAACAGTCGTAAGTCGAGTTACTTTTCGGTAATCCGAAGTCGTGTTTGAAATTAAAAATGAACTCGATATCAACTTAAGACGACTTTTTAGTGTGTCTGAACGGGGTCTAAGACATGTAATGAGCAGATAATGGAAACATTCGATAATGCCTCAATAGTTTGCCTTGACCTAGACAGAAATGGAAAGAATTGACCTGGACAGAAACATTAAGAATGTCAATCTTTTAAATCTTACTGACAAGTCTGTGTGACGTGATGTCTGTTTGCATAGTGAAAGATGACATTCTCTCTATAACAAAGCTAGACTCAAATTTTGTAATGATAATCACATTTTCTGCAATAGGAAAATTTTTTTGTTAGTACATCCAAAATTCCAATATGATTTGTTTTTAACCCTTCAATATTTTATGAAATGAGGTAAATTAACCTACATTACGCCAGCTGTCACCAGTGATATTTATGGCAGGTTATCAGACAAATAAAACTGGTCATCTGTTGCACCATTAAATCCATTTCTCCTCACTCACCATACAACTCATACATCATACAAGAACTTATTGATAGAATAAAAAGGAGAATACATTGACCTTTCTTTTAACTTCAACACTTCGTAGTGTTTTATTCGTAGTGCATTTATTTTTGCGCTTTTCACGCAAAAAGCACTGTGAAAATTAATGTGTTTTTGTTGTAAAGGAAATTCCATACTAGCCCAATGTTCACGTGCGTGAAAATTAAAACATGTTGATGTTGCCAGCATTAGCTTGAAAAAAGGCCAAAGAAAGGATGCATGGAATCAGTGCAATAGAACTCTACTTTCCCCAGTAAAATCTGGATATGCTATGCAGATAAAAAACTTCTCTTGGAATTTTAATACCAGTAGAATTATCCGAAGAATGGAAATAGGACTTTCTAGTTCCAGTAGGGTACACATACCAGTGATTAACAAATACAATTTGAGTTTAACTTTTCTCTGACCTATGATGACAAGGTGAGAGCCAGCTGAATTGAATACTGTATAAGTGGTATTATTCGCGCTACATTTATTTTTGCGCTTTTCACGCAAAAAGCACTGTGAAAATTAATGTATTTTTGTTGTAAAGGAAATTCCATACTAGCCCAATGTTCACGTGCGTGAAAATTAAAACATGTGAAATGGTCCAAAATTGGCCATGTGCGAAAATTACTGAGCGCAAAAATAATGCGTTTACAGTAAGTTGTCTGGATAAATACCTTTACTTGGTATTATACGCAATCAGCCCTGTTTTAAAATAATAGCCACACCATTAATAGAAACAACCAACTGATTTGTGATGATGAATCTATATATGACCAGATAATGAAGACCAAGATGCCAACAATGAAAGATTGTAAGAGCCCCACACCAAGACATGTAATAAGCAAATAATGGATACAATCAATAATGCCTCAATAGTTGGCCTTGATCTGGACAGAATTGATAAGAATGTCAATCTTTTCAATCTTACTGACAAGTCTGTGTGACGTGATGTCTGTTTGCATAATGTAAGGTGACATTTTCTCTTTTACAAAGCTAGACTCAAATTTTGTAAGTATAATCACACTTTCTGCAATAAGAAAAAAATTAATTGTTATTACATCCAAAATTCCAAAATGATTCGTTGTTAATCCTCCAATATTTTACGAAATGAGGTAAATTAACCTAGATTTTGCCAGCTGTCACCATATTTATTTATGGCAGGTTATCACACATATAAAACTGGTCATCTGTTGTACCATTAAATCCATTACTTCTCACTCACCATACAGCTCATACACCATACAAATAGTTTTTGATAGAATAACAAAAGAGAGTACATTGACATTTCATAACTTCAACACTTCGTAGTATGTTTATGTTGCCAGCATTTAGCTGGATAAAGCAAAAGGATAGAATCAGTGCAATAGAACTCTACCTTTCCCAGGCAGATCTGGATATGCTATACAGACAAAATACCTTATCTTGGAATGATAATACCAGTGGAATTATCTGAAGAATGGAAATTGAACTTTCTAATTCTAATAGAGTACACATACCAGTGACTAACAAATACAATTTGCGTTAAACTGCTCCCTAACCTACGATGACATGGCGAGGACCAGCTGAATTGAATAAGTTATTCGGATAAATACCTAACAAAAGTACTCAACATTTTCTGCAATCAGCACTATTTGAAGATAATAGCCACACCGTTAATAGAATCAACCAACTGATTTGGGATGATGTATCTGTATACAAATGACCAGATAATGAAGACCAAGATGTCAACACTGAAAGATTGCAAGAGTCCCAAACCAAGACATGTAATAAGCAAATAATGGATACAATCAATAATGCCTCAATAGTTGGCTTGACCTCGACTGCCACTGAAACATGAAGTATGTAATGAAAGGTGACATTTTCGCTTTTACAAAGCTAGACTCAAATTTTGTAAGCATAATAAAACTTTTTGCAATCAGAAATAAAGTCAATTGTTATTAAATTCTATTAGGCGACAAAAAAAATATATCCTGTTTTACAGGCAGGCGGACCTCTCAAGCAGGGTCGGTCGGTTGGGCGAATTTTTTTGTTTCTACTTTTTCTTTTCTTTTTTCGGACTAAAATAACTAAAAAATCCGGGGGGAAAATGGGAGAAAAACTGAATTTTTTTTCAAAATGTTCTTTAAAAATTTAACCAAAATTGTTAAATTTTGGCCAAAAACCGGCTGATTTTTTATGATTTTCGCAAAAAAAAAAATCTTCAAAAACGCAAATTTTGGGTCGGTCAGGCCCGTAAAACGGGGTATATTTTTGCGTTGCCTTAATGAGAAATGGTCAATCATACACAAATATCTGGTATCTGGTAGTGATTCCAAAATGATTTGTTTTTAATTTAATCCGTCAATACTTTGTGAAATGAGGTAAATTAACCTAGATTTTGCCAGCTGTCACCAGTGATATTTAAGGCAGGTTATTAGACATATTAAACCGATCATCTGTTGCACCAACAAATCCATTACTTCTCACTCACCATATAACTCATACACCATACAAAAAATACAAGTAGTTATTAATAGAATAAAAAAAGAGAATATATTGACCTTTCTTAACTTCAACGGTTCGTAGTATGATGTTGCCAGTATTAGCTTGAAAAAGTTAAAGAAAGGATAGAATCAGTGCGATAGAACTCTACCTTTCCCAGTAAGATCTAGATATGCTATGCGGGAAAAACACCTTCTCTTGGAAATTCAATACCAGTGGAATTGTCTTAAGAATAGAAATTTAACTTTCTAGTCCCGGTAGAGTACACATACCAGTGATTAACAAATACAATTTGCGTTAAACTGTTCTCTGACCTACGATGACAAGGTGAGAACCATCTGAATTAAATGAGTTATTCGGATAAATACTTAACAAAAGGACTCAACATTCTCTGCAATCAGCCCCATTTTAAGATAATAGCCACACCGTTAATAGAAACAACCAACTGATTTGGGATGATGAATCTATATACAAATGACCAGATAATGAAGACCAAGATGTCAACAATGAAAGATTGCAAGAGTCCAAAACCAAGACATGTAATAAGCAAAAAAACGGATACAATCAATACTGCCTCAATAGTTTGCCTTGATCTTTACAGAAATGCTAATAGTATCCATCTATCAAATCTCACTAACAAGATCGTGTAACCTGATGTCTATTTGCATAATGAAAGGTGACATTTTCCCTTTTACAAAGTTAAGACTAAAATTTTGTAATGATAATCATACTGCCTACAATCAGAAATCTGCAAAAAAAAAGGGCAATTTTATTTCATTTAAAGGTATGTATTCTGATCACTTTCATTCACAAAATCAAATTGGAGATTTCTATACCACATGAAAGTGTATATTTTTCTCATAACCCCTTTCAATGTTCATGCCCATATTTATTTGAAGAGATATGGTAAAAAAGTGCTGAATTACAGGAATATTTTGTTAACAAAAATAAATATCCTATAGGTTTCTATGGGTCACTCTCAGGCACATTTTAGCCTGTAGTATTAACTTGACTCAAGGTATATGAATGACACTTCACACTTGCTTTAAAGGAGCATGGTCGGATTGCTTAACTTTTTTGTCAAACTTTTTGAGATTTTGGTACCAAAATATTTCTCATATTTTTCTCATAACCAATGTGAAATTTGATGGCTTAGTTATGTTCCATTTTGGAGATACATATGAAAATGTGTCGAATTATGGTAACCATAATTCATTTCACACAGAAAGGAATAGGTAGTGCTAAAATACAAAATTTCCCATAAAATCAAAATGGCTTGACCGATTCAGCTAAAATTTGAAGCTTAGCCATCTTTAGGGTTTCTCTTTCATATGACATTGAAAACTAATTTTGAAAAATCGGACCAAGCTCCTTTAAGTAGGTGTTGACCCTTTATTCAAACACGGAGAAAGTATCTGTTAATTTTTTCACCATATCGGAACACCTACCTTTAATTCTATCAATATATCATTCCACACACTTAGAAATGTACTTGAAACAGTTCTAAGCATTAAAGATCATGCGAAAAATCTGCACTATATTTTGTAGTGGATAAAGTACTTGAGACGAAATAACAGGATAACTTATGACGTCAATCAGACCTGATACCATGTTATTATTGTTGCGTTACTATTTAGGAAAGGATAATCGAGTTAATTGAATTAATTCTGCTCTCTTCACCAATGTATTAAATTAAAAACCTTGAAGGTCTTTCCTACACTATGCAATATGCGTTAGCATAGCTAAGTTTAATATTGGTCAACAGTGCATTTACCTATAGCGCTTATGCAATTGATAACATCAAAGTTAAGGTCAATACTGTATAAATGTAAATGGTATAGCAACATTAATAAACAAAATTAAGCTTATTTGTTGACTCTCAAAACACAAAGCAAAATTAATTTCAATGTCCTTGCTAATAGAATACTATTC
>JXSR01S037491.1:127190-145850 GCA_000969725.1 Ophiothrix spiculata
TGAAAGGCCTGTTTAAAGATGCAAACATTTTTTTCTCATCCACCTGACAGTAAAGCTTCCGAAATTGTTGTGCTGCCCCTTGGAACCAACCCCAATATTGGGAAAAATTGGATTAGCATTATGTTTTGGGAAAATAAAGCTGAAAAATGTGCATGTTTATCCTTTATATTTAGATTTGCTACAATAATTATACTGTTTAAATGTTCATATGAGAGGTTACCAGAATCATGACCATGACCCAGTGTTATACTAAACATAATCCAGACGCGAGGGTTAAAACAAATATCAACCAACTAAACAAATTAATTCAGTTGAGGGCATTAATAGAATTTTTGTTCAGTTTTATTAAAATTACCTAACCAACATCACCCTTAAAGATCACAACTCAAAACGTCTGCTAAATTTTCTACTTGCAACTGATACACATAAAGCAATACATGGCTATAAATGCAGCCTCAAGATTATCTGAGAATATGCCTGGTCATGAAGGGAGAATGCCTGAAGGCACTCCCATTTGTGGGTGTGATCTTATACAATTCTTGCTTGCTTGAAATGTCGCTTAAGACTGACTGCAATCTGATATCTGATATCAAGCATCTGCCATTTATTGAATTAACATCAGAAGTCTGCATACGCATGGCTTATGATAGGTTACAAACAGCATCCTCAAAAAAAAAAATTGATATAGAATTCCAAGGCACATCAGAAGTTGAGGCATAAAAAGGCCTTTTTAAAGATACAAATGGGACTTATTTCTCATCCCCTGACAGTTAGGCTTGCAAAATTGTTGTGCTACCCCTTGGAACCAGCCAAAATTGGGAAAATTTGCTATATAGCATTTTGTTTTGGGAGATAAAGCTGAAAATGTCCATGTTAATCCTTTATATTTAGATTTGCTAAAATAATTGCCTAAAACTCATGTTCAAACTGTATATATACTGTTCAAATGTTCATATGAGAGGTTACCTGAATCATAACCATGACACAGTGTAGGGACCACAACACTAAATAGCCTGGCATTCATGATTTGGTGTTCTAAAATAAGAAAAATTGATTGCCCTAATTACATATTTGGCTGTTAGTGATATTGGGCGTCAATACTTTCAACGTCCCATATAGCCCTGGTATCCCATATAGCCCTATAACACCACCTGTCCAACAGCCGGCAGCGCGCTTCGCGCGCCTTGTTGCTGGGTCCGTGGGAGGGGTGATCAGGGGAACGGTGCTAGTTCTGCGTCCCATATCTCAAAAAATGGTGCACTTTTGTCATCCATTTGGGTTAAAAGTAATCATAACTAATTAAGACGAGGCACTGTTGAAGAAACCAGTTGCTTAATTCTTGAGTTTTAGGGTGTTTTTAGGAAGACCTTTTGTAAAGCTAATTTGTGGTGTGTCGCCTGTAGGTTGCAGTGTTGTGAGGGTTAAAACAAAGAACAACCAACTAAACCAATTAATTTGCAATTGCAAAACAGCATTGCAAGATATTTTTTTTTCATCATTTCTAAAAAAATGACCTAACCAACATCACCCTTAAAGTATCACAACTCAAACCTGCTGCTACATTTCTACTTGTAACGGATACACATAAAGCAATACATGACTATAAATGCAGCTTCAAGATTATCTAACAAAGGCTTGGTCGTGGAGAAGAGAAACTGCCAAAAGGCATTCCCATTTGTGGGTGTGATCTTATCTTCAGTACAATTCTTGTTTGCCTGAAATATCACTTACGAGTAAATGCAATCTGGTATCTGATCTCACGCTAACTTTTCATCGATATTGAATTAACATCAGAAGTCTGCATACGCATGGTTTATGATAGGTTATAATTAACAGCATCCTTACTAATTAAGGAATTCCAAGTTTACCTAGAATTCAGAGGCATGACGAAATTTTATTTGGTCTCAACTCGATGATGAAGTTATTTTATTTGGAGTCACTCGTCATTTTGACGTCACAACCAAATGTTTGGTAGTGAAAATTTTTGTTTTGAGGCCAACTATGTTTTCACCCTTACTCTCTGTTTTTTATGACCTTGTTAGTTCAATTGCAAGGACATATTGACTGCAATGTCAACACTTGCTGCAACTTCACAGGGAATAACATGCGAAACACCCTGATCCCCACTAACGAAATACACTGCTGCTCTAAAGTATTTCCGCACAAACCTTTATTCAGCCATATCTCCAGAGGCATTTATCCGATTTTCATCATTTTTTTACAGAGTCTATATTGTATAATTACGAAGTAACTATTCCCGAATTGCATTCATTGCATTTGAAAATATGGCATGTAATTAATAATACTACTTTAGTCTGAACATAAAAAAATGAGTTTATATAAATTTCTGCTCATTTGTTTTAAAACTAACAACTTGATAATATTCTATCCTGTTACAAGGTAATAATGAGGTTACGAAAAATTGATTGGTAACATAGTAATGAGATTTGTACTTGTGGTGTATTTGTATATGGTCCATGAAATCAACCATTCTTATAGCAATGGAAGATCAAATACTAAAAGAAACATCAATTTATTCATAATGAATAGATAAGTTACCTATACCAGTATGAATCTTTGATGATTCTGGGTCGTCTAATATTTTTCGAACGTTTTTATTTGTGTGGAAATACTTTAGAGCGGGAGTGTAACTCATGATCATTTTGCTGTTCAAGCTTGTATCCCCCAAAAACAAGATTAAATGTCAAGATAAATAATCATGACTTAAAAAGCAATATCAGCAAAACATAATCCTTACCCAAAGTGGTAAATCATATCTCTCACAGCTTATTGGTAACTCATTATTTTGATAGCCAAAATGATTACCAACTTAATTACTCCTTTGAGACAATGTCTGGCTTGATGAATATCTATTTATGAGATATTTACACTGGCACATTTATTAATGGCTGACCAGATTCAGAAAGTGATCAAGGTGAAGGTCTGGCTGGTACCACGTCGGTAAATAAAATGTGTAGCGTTGTCTGCTAGGTTGCGAATGCCTGTTGGCATGCAGAAAGTGACCCTTATTGCCTTCAATTTATTCCAGATTATGTATAAAATACGTATTTTAACCCAAATTTTGAGGTTAATCCAATTGGTCTGAAGGTAAAGGGAGAACACTAAACCCACTTATTTCCATGGTATAGAACTTTCCATTTATTAAAACCAAGCTTGCTAATACTAACAGCAGAACATAGTCTATAGTAACTCTTATGAAAAAAAAATTCAAAACTGTCACAATACAAAAACACGATGAAATAAACACAGAAATTATAGAATCAAACACTCCTGAAAAGTATAATGCCTTTTCAGGTACACCGTTCTGCAAAAGATTCATTACCACCCTCTGAAGATATCATACTACTTTCTCAATTACAGCACCACAAAATTGTCTTTTATAAGATATATAACTCCAAGATTCCAATCACGTAGTTGTACTGTCACTGAAATCATCAAATTACAACGCAGACTTCATTACCATTCTTTAAAACCCAAATGTACACGGCAAACATCTTATCCAAGTATAGCTCTTTTATATCAGTTACATTTGCTGGTATTACACTTTTCCCAAGCTCCACATAAAACTTAAATCTTTTATAAACATTTTCTGATTTCATATTCACCTATAAATACTAATACAAAAATTGCACTTCTCCTTTGCAAAAACATTTCCAAGTTCAGCTTCCTCTTGTGCCCTAAGGAGCTATATCTCTTTCATATGTCAATCACCGCTTAAATTTTTTTTAAAGTAGAAATTGTTAATTTAGCAAATCATCTTATTTCAAGTTTATAGTTATGATATATCTGTTGTATCAGATATAATAACACTTTTACAAATGACATTTATCAGGTACAACTTGTAACACAAAAACCCAAAAGATCATCCTTAAATTGGCAAAGTAAAAAAATATTTATGTTTCTCGTCCCGTCCGCATCATTTTTTGGCACCATATGGATTTTTTTTTAAATTATTTTTCATTTTCAAAAAATACGAACAAAAAGCACAAAAAGTCACAAGTTTTTTTAGAATTTCAAAATACTCTCGATGTAACATTAATAAAACTATGTATATATGTGTGGGGTTTTTTTGCAAGAAATGTCTTAATCATGCACAGTATCATTCTGCAAGAGTGAAGGTATTGTTGTATCTTGAAATGACAGCCATCTGTGAAATAAAAAATAAAAACGCCCCTCATCGTCATTTTTTTCAAAAATCCAGATGAGAAACATGTATTTTTTTTTACTTATATATTTTTTTTTCTTGGCCTAATAATGTTTTAATTTCAATTCTCAGAAACTTAAAGTGATGCTTGATAAGTTGTTTTAAAAGCTGGAACATCTAAAATTTCATTGTCAAAGTCTACCTCTATCGATATCATCGTATGAAAATGTTCAGATTTATTTCTTTGATCATTATATACCATTGGCGGCAAAGTAAAACACCCTTTTTAATATTCTTTTGTAATGGTTTCATAAATCTAAATACCAAATAAAAATGTTGTTCTAAAATATCTCTCCATTTAATAGATGTGTGCAAATTGTGTTGTTTAAATACGAAAATGAAATTCAAATATGTCTGTTAAATATGAAACTGAAATTCAAATATGTCTGTGTAATAGCGGTACAAGATATGTACAATTGGAGATGTTTGTGTCTGATGAATGAGAGTTTATCATAGTCTATACGAACGAGTTCTGTCAAAAAATTTAATAATTTCTATTCATATATGTGATGATTCACCCCAAAAAGGGACACTTTGCGACAGAACATTTTTAAGAAACTGGTGAAAAAGGCAGCAAAAAATAACAAAAATATTACAAATTTCCACCATATTTCTTATATTGTAAAATTTCACAATCATATTATGATTCGTTGGAGAGATATGGTCAAAAAAGTGTTGACTTATTGGAATATTTTGTTAACAAAAATAAATATCCTATTAGTTTGTATGCCAGTATATGGGTCATTATTAGAAACATTTTCGACAATAGTGTTAATGTACCTCAAGGTAAACGAATGAAACTTTACAATTGCTTTATGTATGTGAAGACCCTTCATTCAAATATGGAAAAAGTATATGTTAAATTTTTTACCAGATCGGAATACCTATCTTTAATACAAACATATAAATATAAATCAACTTCAAAACATTTAGGTACACCCTTACACATAAACATAATAAAAGAACACATTTCTTTTAATGCTGAATGTTATGTTAAGTCACTACAGGGTAGCAGAATTACTTTAAATAACTTAAATCCACAATTATTTTCAGGTGTTTAAGACTACTAAGGGACAGCTTCAAAAGTCAACCGGCTATTGTTTATTCCAGTTAAACCGTCCAGAACCAGCAGGCAACTGCCGGTTGACTTTGAAAGCAACCCCTAAAAACAACACAACTCACAATTATTGTCTGGTGCTTTAAATTACTATGCTTGTATATAGACACTTATTCCTATACAAACATAAAAGGGACATTTTCCCTAGACAAAAGGACATTGCAACTGCAACACTATAACAAACAGTAAGGGTTCAGTCAGACTTTTTGTCATACCGAATATTCGATGCAACAATTAACCGTGTTTATATTATTTCCTCTTAGACACTAATGCACCATAGGATTACAACAGGATTTGATGACATCGTATAGAAAACATTTTTATTCTCAACTGCATCGAATAGTCGTTATTACATAGGTTTGCATGACAATTTATTGATTAACAAATACATATTGCACAAAATTGCATAGAATTTTCTATAGGAAGAAAAAAAGAACAAGCCTAACTGTTTCGCTAACACGATTATTGACCTTTCTCTCTTTCAATAACTGTCAAATCAAAGTTAAACAAAAATCAAAGATTATATAAGTTAGACAAACATCTATTTAAGATTGAATTTCCTGATGAAAACACATAAGAAAAACATCTACTTATTAATCCCAAGATATGTCAAACCTCCTGTTAAAACAATTCATAAGTTATATAATATAAAAAATGTTTTTATTGAGAAGCATTCATTCTGTTATCTATCACCTTCTTTTTTCCCAAGTGTAACAAACATAAACATAAACATAGACAAAAAGACTATACAAGACTGTATTAGGATCATATTCAAAAATCTTACACGTTATCGAGATAAATTGACAGCGCAAGGTGTCCCTTTTAGTGCAAAGTAAAAACTACATGCATTAAAGATATGTATTGAATGATGGATGTTACAGCTAATTCACACCTTATTTTACAATCTGTACTGGCAAACATATGTGGCCGTCCAGCCCAAAACAGCAGTAAATGCCAGCTCTTGTCAGTTTCACTTTTTTATTTATTTGCAAAGACCATGCTTTAAGGATTAAATTGACACCTTAATGAACTTCACACGATTTCCAGAAGTCAAGTTATAGTCCGTTAAAGGTCGTCAGGGAGTAAAACTTATAACTGAGAAAAAACGCGTCACATATATGTCACTTAACATTACACCTATACGAATTTAGTCAACGTTATGTTGAAAGAAGCTTAATTTGTAAAAATAAGCTGCACACTAAGGTCCAGTAATGACTGAATACTTTAAACATTATTTTTTTCAGTATATTACTTTGCAATTCTTTTAACATCAACGTTTGCTTCCATTTACAATAATAACTGGTTTATAGAAGTACGTTAGAATTCCAGAAATAATTTATCAAAATCATTTGAAAATAATATGAATATGATATTTATAAAGATCTTACTTTAATCATAGTAATTTGTACTACTAGATTTATGAGTTTAAAAGTTTGAGTTTAAGCTACTTCGTTCCACACTTTGAATGGTATTTGAGTACATCATCTCTGTAAATTATATGTTCTATCTTGTCTTCTCAAATAGAGGTGAGGTGAGGGGATAGGGCTTTACGACACATCAACACTTCCATGTTATTTTTTTTGGGTCATAACAGTTCTGTTTACATACAAAACACAAATAGACACAAAACATTTCTATCTTAAAATAATTATTACGCCTTCATGAAAAAGCTATCAATGCACTTCTTTCTGGAGAATAAATAAGCATCTATTTTACCAATGAAATGACCAATATCAAACCAACAATAACAATTTTATCTAATTTTAAAATAAAGATATTGTATGAAGATTTTATATTTTATCACATAAGCATGGATCAAAACTTTTCACAATGGTAATACAAAAATATGCAACAGTCTCAATTACAACCGGTGCAACAGAAATGATTCTGTATCAAAACAGCTATCCCTTGTGCAACAAGTCAAAATCACTTAGAAAAACAGTTTTTATTATCAATGCTGTTTTTTATTTTTCTTACTTCTTATCTAATTCCCACTTGTGTTACAAGATAAATCAAGTCCATCAAAAACAGACTCTGAGACTGTGTCTTGACTAAAACCAGTCCCTACTGTGCATAAGAAAGGCAACGACCTCCATGCCACAGACACAGACACACAAGTCCACTAATATAGTCTGGACATAAGTGGCCCTGACATTTTCAGACAAAATCAAATATCAATATGTACTACTTCTTGTGATCAGTTTACAGAAAATCACCATGGACAACCAAAAATCAAAGCATGACTTTAAATTCAAAGTTAACGGACAACAAGAAGAATTTTAAAGATAGTATATAATTGTGATGACTCACCCCGAAAAGGGGGACTTTTCGACAGAAAATAAAAAAAATAATAAGAATTTCCATCAGATTTTCTGTTGTAACATTTGATCGCCTTCATCAATTTCATCAAGTAAGGTGTCATTTTAAAGCTTAGAAAATGCTGTAACAGATGAAATGATAAAATCAAAACTTGTAAAATCTGCAAAGTCCCCCCTTTCAGGGTGAGCCATACCATATAATACAAACATCTACTTAAGATTGAAAATGAATCAGAAAAACATCTACTTAAAAACCCCAAAAAAAGAAAAAACTCATGTTATTACAATCTGTAAGCAGTTATAAAAACAGTTTTACTGAGAAGCATGCATTATTTTATCACCTCCAGAATCCCAAGTGTAATAAACATATAGCTAAGCACAGACAAAATGACAATAAAAGAATGTATTAAGATTGTGCCTAAAAACCTTGAAGGTATTCTCCAAATACATCGACAAAGCCAGACATATAGCTTAGCACAGACAAAATGACAATAAAAGAATGTATTAAGATTGTGCCTAAAAACCTTGAAGGTATTCTCCAAATACATCGACAAAGCCAGACATTCTTTTAAAGTGAAAAATATAAGCTAAATGCATTGAAAACCTGCACTGAATGATGGATTCTACAACTAAATTACAACCCAATTGCACCAACTTGTAACGCACAAATAGGCATATCACCAAGCATTAAAGGCTAGATAGACTTCGTCATTTTTACCAATTGTAAAATCCAGACAACTGGAGGCATATTGACCTCGAGTTTCCAGACAATATTATCAATCGTTAAAATATGCTAAAACTCCAATTAGAATGATAAAAAATTAAGACAGTAGTAAACATTCCGAATGAAAATGTTTCTCATTGGAGAAATATGAAGCAGTGAGCAAATCTTTCCTTCAGAATAAAACCCACAGTACCTATCAAGGACAGATTTCAGATTATAATGAAAAGACCATGGTAATTATGGTAAACAATGATTACCAAAGAAAGTAATTACTACAAATTATAAAAATACTACAGATGAGTAATTATTGCAAAATGTGTTGTGATGCAAAAAGATACTTCACCATCATGAACATTTTAGTAAATGGTAAAAAATGTTACACCATGGCAAAAATTTTACACCATGAGAAAAAATTAAAATGAAAATGTTCATTCCAAATAAAAATGTAACATAGTGGTGAAAATGTAACACCATGAGAAAAATCCGGAATGAAAATGACTGCAAAAATGATGAAATGTATCTAGGCCTTTTTAACTGATAAGAGTTTAGCTTTATAAAAAAATATTTTTATTAAAATCATAATTTTGGAAACAATATAGGAAACTGCCATGAATATGATATTAAAAAGACTTTGGTTTAATCATAGATATAATTCTGATGGGGAGTTAAAGATTTGAATATAAATCTATTTCCCATACTTTGAATAGCATTTGAATATCAACGTAAATTACTAGGCTCTATTTTGCTTTAATAAATGTGTGCAACAACTTTCTATTTTGAAATGTAACTGCCTCCTTTGAAAAGTAACTAATGCATTTTTTACTAGAGAATAAATGAAAATCCATTTTACTTCTTGAAATGACTAATAATTATCAATCATTTTAAGGAGTAAAATGGATGCTCATTTAATATACAAATACTACCTTATGTTTGAAGTAAAGATATTGATTTTCAATGAGGTTATACTTCCCTCTATTGAAATATTAGGTTGAAAAACACAATACGTTTGGTCAGGTGATAAAAATTACAATATCAAAGTCTCCTTCAATTGAAGTATATAACAATGCCATTGACTCTAATTTAGAACTAAAAATAAATACATACACTCACTGCCAATTCTAAAAATACTGATAAATGTGTACAAAATAGAAAGCTTTTATGACAGTAGCTTCGGGCAATATGAATTTTTCATTGTGTCAAGTGAGTTGTTATCTTTGTTAAAGGCAGAATCAAAACTTCATATAGATAGCTTACGGGGGTACAAAAGTGATTACGGGGATGTGCCGCAAACTTGGGTAGCAAAATCAGGCTGTCGGATATGCCAATGGGTCCTTTTTCTTCGCAAAATGATGTATTTTTGATTGGTCTGTTTTCAAAATTTGCGCCAAAATGGTGCAAATTTGGAAAAAAAATTCAAAATTTCAAACAAAAATTACGAAATTTGCGCCAATTAGCGTTAATTTTTGTATAAATTCGACTCACAATTTGGGGAATTTGGTATTTGGATGGGTCCCTTTTTCTTGAAAACATGGGTGGTACTTTAAATTTCCCAGCAGCACCCCTACCAAAACCAAACTTGAGTACCCCCCCCCCCTCCCCAGGATAGCTTATCTTGAACACTGACAGGTGAATAAAATTATCATGACAAACAGACAGTCAAAATGGGTGACATTTTGCCAAGAACTTGTGTCAACTTTAGGCTTGTTTTTGCAGGGGACACAGGATAAAAAGCTACTATTGTAGTCATTTAAATTTGGTCTAGGAACATCTTTACAGGAACATAATCATCAATGTAAAATGTTTGAGACTTTATTTAGAAATCATTATTTTCATTGGCCACTTAAAAATGATATTCAATAAATTCTAATTACTTCATTCATTGAATTGGAACCTAGGAAGTAATAGTATTCATGTCATTCTCCAAATAAATAAAATGCATATTGTTGAAAGATAACAGGTAACATCAAGTTCAATACACTGAATAACATTTAAATAGCAAAATATCCTGCTAGAGACATATAAAAAAAAATAAGAAAACACTCCATTAGAGATTCCCGTGGAAAATTATGAAAACACCGTCATTAGTGTAAAAACTAATCTTAATTAATGTAAGGACATTCACCTAGAATCAATGTAACAGCCTCTTAAGGTAAAGTTAAGTAAACTGAATGCACAATAAAGCAACTTGAGAGGTATATACATAATAGTTAGGATGCATAATGATTTCAAGCACAATAATCCCCACAAATGTATCTTTCAATTATTATACTGAGACTGTGTTAGGCCACAAGAGACCGAGAGAGAATTCAAACTTTTAAAGGGTATGATTTGACGCATTACATACACAAAAGCTAACATAATTTTGACTATAAATAATTTGCTTTGAGTTGCAAACACTCAAAAGATGTAATTTAAAAAAATTATAAATCATGAAAACAATAACTCACAATAAAATGAAATTTACTGATGCAGCATAATCATGGAAGCTTCAAAGTGCATCGACTGTCTATACTTTGATCAACACCAAATAGGTGGGCCTTTTCACATCGTGAATTGATACAGATAAGTGCATGCGTCACTGGACACACAATAACTGCAGGAGACGCAGCACGCATTGCACGTGTGACTCGCGGATGAAGAAAAAGCCTCATAATTCCCGCTTACTTAGTGTTGATCAAAGTATAGCATCAGGGATGATCTACAACAGTACTTCTATAATCTGTTAGAAAGTAACAAAATCTATAAAATTACTTCAAAATGCAAATATTTTTACCATTTTATACATCACATACACAACATTAATACACAATTGAGTGCTACTTCAAAGATACAACATAATCATGAAAGCTTCAAACTGTACTGGGACTGTTCAGCATCGGTATTTCTATAATCTGTTGAGCACTTAACAAAATGAATGTAATCATCAGTACCGTGGTGGTATTTACAGAATCCTAATTCACTCTCACCTCAACTGGCACAGTTAGGTAAGCGTAACTGATAACAGTAAAAGAAACCTACAAAGTCTCATTAATAAGGATGATACATCAGTGCTATTTTGATCACACAAGTGTATTAGCGCAGACTTCTCTGACAGTATTATCCCATCTTTCAAAAATTGTGATGGGATTTTCAAGCTACAAGTAGGGATGTCAGTAGTGTAGAAAAAAACCGTGCTGGGTTGAAATTTATGTTCAAGTACCTTAACTTTAGACTCCTCAAAAACGGGTTCAATAATGTTAAAAATAATTAAAAATGTACCTATTGAAAAATATGGAGTTTTTTTTAATATATAGGGGGGTTCTTTTTAGTTTTCTATTATAAAACAAGTATATTACAGTTGATTGAATGTTCGTATGTTTTCATAAATGAGCAGCTCCGTGTGAAAATGGACCAGAGGTCGCCGTGCAAATTCAATTTAAGCCCTGTTCTGCGGTATAGCGCCTTGCAAAAAAATTGCATTTCGCGAAATGATTCACTCACTTTTAGGCAAAAAGTAAACAACTATTTTAAAGGAGATAGATCCATTGTTCAATTTATGAAGGACACTTTTTGGAAACCACCTCTTGTACATCACAGTAGTCGATCGAAACCCCAGGCCACCGCCCCGGTCGGAGATCTCCCAATACTTTTGCAATCCTTGGATGACACAGGACGTCTCCGAAAAAGTTTCTTACATCATTACAACCGGTAGATATTCATGATCAAAATGGTATATTTTTTGACTTTCAACAACGAATGAATCACTTCGCGAAATCACGAAATGTCCTCCAAACCCTACACTCTCCGACGTATTTTATAAATCCCCGCCAGCAATGGGAATAATCCTTGGAGCTGTATACCCGGCAGCTTCCGGCACAAAGCTGGGTGGACATTGCAAAACACGCCTAAGTTTTCTTTCGTCTTTTTGGATGGTATAAGTCAAAATAATTGTGAATTTGGTTCAATATCAGACTGTTACTCACATGCACCGCTCTTTCATGTCATTAATCCAGTAAAAATAATTCCAATATTGTAGAAATAAGTACATTCAAACGTTACGGGAGTAAGTATAGTTAATGTAGTTGCCATTTTTTACCGTACCTAACTGGTTTAATGTCAGTGGCTGTGGTGAGTTTGTTTATTCACCCTACTCCCATTGTATATCCCTAACAGCTTGTCAAATGGGTCCATTTGTTAAAATTGAACAAATGACCTCAGATTTGGGCGGATATTTTCAATACGAAGTGAGACATGGGATTTTTTTGGACAATTAGCTATTGTCAGGCACTTGTAGAAGAACAATATTCAAAACAAATCAGTTTCTTAGTTTGTTTGTTATTTTTTACACGCCCGTGAATTCCTTATATTGACATTATTTCTAATTTACCCCAATTTGTAACTCAAATAGCGCCAATTTTTTCGGACAAAATCTTTAATATCTCTGGAACCGCTTGACCTACAATTATGATCTTGGTGTTATTTTTCTTTGGAAACAGATTGCAATTCGAATGTGTCATGAAAACAAATTGAATAGGAACTTTAATTTTCTCGTTGATATCCCTACTACAAGTAACCTGTCAGAGCAGCAGATTGCAATCATGGATAGATTTATAGCTTCTCTCAAATGAGATTGTATGTCAGAAAATATCTCTCTACTGGAATGATAGATAAAATTTGACAGTGTATAATGCCCACTGTCAATATGGTTTTTGTAGGATTTAAATAAATTAAGAGTTACATAACACACTTTAGGCAGATATTTAACTTAAGGTTAGAATTGATGGAGCGATTAAACAAGACATACATTTGTTAAAGCTAGAGTCAGAATTTAAATTCAAAACCTCCATGATGCTAACATCATAATTTTCATTAAGATCTTATTGATCAAGAACAAGACAGAACTACACGGTGGCTCAAGGAAGCAATCTGGATTCGTTGAAAAGGAGACAACACCATGAACAAAGACGAGGGGGCTTACAAGTTGAACAAAATCTAAGATTCACTCACTCTGAAACGGCAACCAACCTGTGACGTCACAAAGTCATCAAGTAGTCGTGATTGCCAGTCAACACAGCAGAACAGAGTGACCAAGCTTCCTGATAGGAAGTGAAATATTTCTAATAAGTACCATTTTTAAATCATTGGATCTTAAATCAGAAACTATTCTATATTATGAACTGAACTATGAACGATCCTGCTGAATCTATTCAGTGTATCATAATGTTCAGTCTATAGTGACACATATGAAAAACAGATTCTCAGTTATATTTTAAAATTCAATTCATATTTCTTGTTGGAATTGATAAAAAGATTGCTCCAAAAACAGGAAACACAATGAATAAACACACAAATCAAAGAAACATATACTCCTGAAAAGTATAATGCCTTTTAGCAAAAGATCCATTACTATGATGTAAATTTATCACACTATTTTCTCCATTACAGCAGCAGAAAATTTTCTTTTATAAGATATCTCCAAGATCCCAATCACGTAGTACTGTCAATGAAATGATCACATGACAAGACTAGACTTCATTACTCTTCTTTAAAACGTAAATGCACATGGCAAGCTATCTTTTACAAGTATAATTCTTTTATATCAGTTACATTTGCAAATATCACATTATTTCCAAACTTAGCATAAAATTTAAATCTCTATTTGCATTACAAATATTTTCTTACTTTATATGCACCTATAAATACTTATATAGAATTTGCACTTCCTGCTTACAAAGATTTCAAAGTTAAACTTTCTCTGTGCCTGAAGCAGAGATGCCAGTGGATGGTTTCAAAATTTCCTGAAATGACACAATATTGTTTGATTTAC
This sequence comes from Ophiothrix spiculata, assembly GCA_000969725.1. NCBI lineage: Eukaryota > Metazoa > Echinodermata > Ophiuroidea > Amphilepidida > Ophiotrichidae > Ophiothrix > Ophiothrix spiculata. The sequence goes on from JXSR01S037491.1 coordinate 141,381, forward strand.
TTAACATTTGATAAGCACCAGTATCGCTTTATACAGATAAAATTTCCTGAATTCTAATCAATGGATACAAAATTTCCTGATTTCAGGAAATTTCCTGAAGACTGACATCTCTGCTGAAGGGACCATATCTCTTTCTTATGTCAATCACAGCTTAAACTTTGTCAGAAGGAGAAACAAGCATCTTATTTCAAATTCTTAGTAAGTCTTAATGTATCAGATAAAATCTTACTATAAAGAATAAAATATATATATGTGACCCGTCATATCAAAAGGTACCTTAAGGTTGGCATAAGAAATTACGAGTTACGGGCCATTGAAGCTGAGCATAGTCAAACATCACGTCCAAGGTCGAATTTCTAATTTCATCAGGAATGTTACCGTTGAAGTGTATTCTATCATATTAATCAGGTTCCAACATCCAAAACATAAGACAAATGTTTTAAAAACCGAGATAAAAATCGTTTCTACCAGTAAAGAAACTTTAAACTCGATTATCTCAGAACAATAGTTTTCCGAATCAACTTGATGCCTTTTACCATTGTGGATGTAACTTTGCAACCGAACATCAAATAACCAAAAGCAAGGTGTCATTTCAAAGCTTAAAATATAATCTTTCAGATGAGACCAAAAAATCAATTTTCATTTTGGGACCCTTAAGGTACCTTTCGATATGACGGGTCACATATATAGTAGACCTTGTACCCTTGCATCTTAATATATCATACTTCCTTAATTTATATATTGAATGGGTGGTTATTACAAGGTTGTACCCTATTTGTGTCAGGTCTTAAATACAAGAATGTATCACAAAAATAGTTACAAATATAGTTCAGGTATGCAATGTCAAATAGGATGTTAGTATACAGGTAAAGTGTCAGAACTGTATTATGAACACTTTATATTGAATAATAAAAAAGAGAAGAATTATCATTTCAAAAAAAAAAATACATTTGATAATTTTTGAAAACTGAAACATTCAAAAGCCTTAGTTGTAATTATGCTTAACCTCAATTACAAGCCAGGCTATTCTATTTTAGAAAAGAAACATTATAGGTGCATTTGGCAAGTTCAACATCATCTTCAAGTTTTTGACACACTGAATAAATTTTCCGATGGTTTGATCATTACAATAAATTGAACACGACATGTAATAAATTTGCTTCTTTGTTGCCAATGCTAAGTTCATACGTCCTTTGCACGGATCTGCCATTTGCTAGGAGAGACTCGATCTCAAGGTCAAATATGCCTGCAGTTTAGCACATACACTACTAGATACTGCCTCAATTGCACACCCTTAAATTTCAATGCATTCCATGCGAGCAGTGCCTATGTATTAAAGCAATACCCAAACATCTACCCGCAAATCGCCAACTATGCAAAGAGTCAATAAACAAAACAAAAAAATCTAGTGAACAATTGAAAACCCAACAAAGGAAATAAAATATCTGAAAGTAATTTCAAACACAATTTCCTGTAAAATATATTTGATGAAAGAAAAGAGTTCTATTAATATCAGATGAAATGTCTACTCTATATCACATATGTAATCTTTTATTGATATGACCTTTTTAATATTCTTTTGTAATGTTTTCATAAATCTAAATACCAAATCTGTTCCTAAAATATCTCTTCATTCAATAGATGTTGCAAATTGTGTTGAATAAATATGAAACTGAATTTCAAATAGATTTGTTTCATAGCTGTTCAAGATATGTAGGGAGTATTATGGTCTTCAGGAAACAATTCTTTTAAAACCCTTTATTATACTATAACTCCATATATTTCAAACATACAATTACATGAATATTGAAATTTTTGTCTGGGAAGCTTTTTAGATTAATACTCGACATGAAATTTACAGAAAGAAAACTTTTTCAACATACTATGATTTTTGATAACTTTTCTGAGCTATTGTTATTGTAAACTAGAAGAAGCTTTTTTAGAAAGGTCAAAGTTTATTAAAAATATCTAAAAAAACCACTTTTGTATGAATAAAATCATTTCACAATCAACAAGCAAATAAAAAAAATTAAATAGGTTATGTATTTAATTGTATAGAATATTATACCTACAATTATAAAATCTGTTAGTAATCACAAAAAACTTATCTTTATTGCTGCAGGTTACGATAAGTCAATATAGAATAGCTTTAAAAAAGTTATTACAGGATAGCTTACAAATAAAATAAAAATTCACTATTATTTTCAGGTGATGTAACTTGCTTAACTTCTTGATACTTTTTCTTACACACATCATCAATATTTAGCAGACAAGTTAGCTCTAACGGTTAGGTGTTCGCTTGTGGTGCAGAAGGTCCCATGTTCACTGGTAAACAAAGTTGAGGGTGTTTGAAATTCCCTTGGACAAGGAACTAACTGCTAATTGTCTTGTGGCAACGCGTACAAAACTAGGGGAGCTGATCCGGGCAGTGATGGTGCGATTGTGGGCTGATCAAGGTTCAGCGCCCCTAAAGGTTGTCACAGAACCTGAAATAATGTTTGGTGTGGAATGGAGCTTACTTGGGCCACAGTAGTCAGCGAGCACCTGTAAAGTGTGTGGAGGCTGCGTGGAATTACAAATTCCTATAAATCCCCAGTATTTTTTATTTTATTTATCATAAAAGGAACATTTCCATTGGAAAAAGGACATTGCAACTGCTATGTCTAATTGTAATTTGATTATCTGTTTCATTTACAAGAGTGTCATCCAATCCAGGGCAAATTCAATTTGAATGTCTTTCAGATTTTTTAAAGATTAAGTAATAAAGTAGAAATTCAACCGAAATCAAATCCATAGAAATGTCAACCTCATAATCCTTTATAAAGTGTCATTAACATCGTTGCATTTGATTTGGAGTGTAAAATCAATCATGAATGATAATATTATATTTAATCACAGTACTGTAAGCAGACATCATAACTCTTCCATATATGATGTAAAGATCTAATACTAACTTTTAAAAAACTTCAACAGTATCAATTACCAAAGATGTATCAGAAATGATTCTGAATCATCTATAAGATGTACTACTGGTGCAAAGCTCGACCGCCTATGGAAGGAAATCATCAAGACTTTTCAAGGTTTCGGCCTTAAGATCACCATCGAATGCAACATCAAGGTATGCAACTTCCTAGACGTCACACTGAACCTGAACAACGGCAAGTACTTCCCATACCGCAAACCCAACGACCGACCCGTCTACATTCACAGGCTTTCCAATCACCCACCGATCATCATCAGCAACCTACCAGCATCTATCAGTAGACGGATTTCAGATATAATTTGCAACCCCGAAGTATTCAATGATGCATCTCCAACCTACAATGAGGCCTTAAGATCTAGCGGATTCAACGAAGGTATAGAGTACATCGACCGGGCACAAGGTAAGTCTCGAAACCGTCAGCGCAACATCACATGGTTCAACCCCCCTTATAGTAAGTACGTGTCAACTAACATTGGTAAGTGTTTCCTTAAGCTAATCGACAAACACTTCCCCAGAGGATCCAAGCTGAACAAAATATTCAACCGGAACACAGTCAAGGTAAGTTACAGTTGTATGCCTAATGTTGGAAGTATCATCAAGTCCCACAACAAGAAGATCTCGTCCAGGAATAAGTCTAACCAAGGTAATGAGGGTAAGAAGTGCAACTGCCGCAACAAGGACCTATGCCCCCTGCAAGGTAAGTGCCTAACTCCGGGTATTATTTACGGCGCGGAAGTCAAAGTAGCTGACCAGGACAAGCCCAAACTAAACATTGGCCTAACCGAACTTCCTTTCAAATCTAGGTACTACAACCACGTACAGTCGTTCAAGAAGGAGAAACTTCAACACAGCACCGAACTTTCAAGGTATGTATGGGAACTCAAGAAGAAGCAAAAACCCCACACGATCACGTGGTCAATCATGACAAAGGCACACGCATACAACCCGAGCACCAAGAGATGCAACTTGTGCCTCACCGAGAAGCTCCACATCATAAACGCCGACAAAGGAACCCTCCTGAACCACAGATCTGAACTTGTCTCCAAATGCCGACACGAAAACAAGTTCAACCTCGCAAGCTTCACAAAAGACATAACGTAAGTACATCCGCCGCTTTGTCCCACTTCCGCCCTTTCAACTCACCGCCCCTTCAGTCGAACATCCGCTCTTTCATCATTCCGCCACTTTGACCTCCTGCCGGTATACTCAACTTCCGTTCTTATATTACTCCGCAATTTAACTTTTCATCTCATGCCGCCCATTATGACACAATTCCCTTTGAACAACCGCTCGTCCACAGTAGGAGGATAAAAGTCCAGGTATTCGGTAAGTAGCCATCAGTTGTCTGAAGATCGCCAACTTTAAGTTACAACTTCGTTCCAAGAGATTTTAGTATACACTCCCGGTCAAAAGTGTTTGCGCACCTGTTACATCAGACATAATCGCCTTGTTTATATCAAATTATCCATTATTTTCGTGAAAATCTT
>JXSR01S037493.1:13102-42327 GCA_000969725.1 Ophiothrix spiculata
AATTTTAATAATCTCGGTTTCTACAATGGGTTTCATAAACATGCAACTATTCATTGGATCTTTCAAATAGTCATAGAAATTTTTCCCATTATTGCTGATTTTTGAAGCAAGCTGTGGGCCAATACTTACAAAGAAATTGTTAAATTCATTGGCAATTGACTTTGGATCAGTTATTGTTTCTCCCAAATGATTTCTAAACTGATTGGAAAGATTTTGCTTTTTACCTCTACCAAGGACATTGTTGATAGTTTTCCATGTTTGTTTTATATCCCCCTTTGCTTGCTCAAACTTAGTGAAATAAAACGATCGTTTTGATTTTCGTATGATAGTGTGTAACTTATTTCTGAATGTAACAAATTTCTGACGCCGATAATCATTTGGATTTTTTAAATAATCTTTATATAATTTGTTTTTTGTATTAATGCTCTTTAAAATGGCTTTTGTAATCCACGGATATCTTGGATCTCGTTTACGCTTTTTGTTACATTTCTTAAGCGGTACACACTCATCATATGTTTTTACAAATGTACTGTAGTCAGAATTTACGTTACCATTTGAAAGTACACTTTTCCAATTTACACCCGACAATTTACTTTTAAACATATTGATATTATCTTCGGTATGTCTACGCTTAAAAGTTACATTCGATTCTTGATTTATCTTTTGTTTACAACTTATATTAGCAACCAGTACGGTAGGTAAATGATCTGTGATGTCTGTTACTATAATAGCAGATGCAACTGTATTATCAAAATTTGTAAGAATGTTATCAATAATAGTAGCAGTATGCTCTGTGATTCGAGTGGGTTTATAAATGGTTGGCATCAAGGAGTGTGAGTAGGTCATATCTAAATAATCGTGTATAGGCCTTTCGGTATCTTCTTTAAGAAGGTCCAAATTGAAGTCACCCATAATATACAATATCTTATTTTCTGAAGACAATTTAGAATAAATTCTATCAATATCGTGATTAAAATCATTAACGGATGTATGTGCTCTATATACCACTCCGACCAAGATATTTTTACCGTTTGAAATCTCTACTTCAATGAAACACGATTCAAAATTAGCATTGTTGCCGTCGTATCGCTGATACTCGTTACTATCGGTCAACAAACTTTGATATTTCATCTTTACTCGTTGCTTGTCGTCCAGCGTATTGTGATTCTGGAATACGTTACCCTACGTCGAGGGCCAATACGTCCAGATGTAAACGCACCTTAAGGTCCAGGAGTTACATGCACATTGCAGCCATCATCAAGAAGTAGTCAAAACCAAGGTTTTATGGATAATCATGTTATTTAGCTAATGCTGTGAAGAATGACTTAATTCTGCTGTTGTAGGAATGAGTTTAGTCTCATAGCCACTACTGAGGGATAGATAGACTGTGCAACTTCACCGGTGAAACAATAAAGTATTTGATTTCTTACTTCTCAGTGTGACTCTGGGGATGAAGTTGTGGAAAGGGGAATTAAAAAACCGGGAAGTAGCTTTAGCCCGGCAAATTTTTGAACATGATTACTTCAGGAATATTAATGGGGTGTAATAATTGCATTTATCAAACATACATGTATAACTAGTTTGTTACTTGTAGTAAATATCACCTTTATTTACACAGACGCCACTTAATCGAATAGAATTATTCATGGACAACATAAAAAGCAGATTAACTGTGAATTGTATTTATTTAAAAGAGCGTGACTTGACTGCAGTTCATGTGATATATTCGCACATCATATATGTACGGTATGTTACATCTTTTCTGAGAATAATTTCATTCAAACCATCAAGTTAAATATGAGATGTTTAAAAAAATCATTATAGGTATGATATATTATCGAAGAGCATTAATCATCTACATATTGCCACTGCAAAACGGTTCAAATGTCGGTGTGCACTTGTATTTGAGTTTGTGTGAATCCCGTTTAATCATTCAGTAAGTAGCTTTTGTTTTTGCAGAAATGGTATGTCATCATAAGTTATCTCAATATTTAGTAAAACCAAATTAACACAATCATTTCGGACATGTGTAAAATACTAAATTCGACTGTAAAAAAAACAACCTTAGCTGAAGCTATAATTTATTTCTAACGTAAATGAGTGATTGCTTGATTAAATATACAAAATTCCACCAGGATAAAGGTCCAGGACTTCGGTCATTTGTCACCGTGTTGTTACAAAGGTGCACTCTTATGTTCGTCAAAATGACATACTAAGGCGTTTTATTTTCAACAGTCTCTTTGCATTAATATTGATCAGTGGAAACGCCATGGTATACTTGCACTTGTGTTTACTGATACTAGCAGTGTCCAGTTTTATGTATTGGAAAAACAAGCAATATTTATTTCAGTCAAATTGTGCAAGTTGTTAAACGGATTTCAGTTACCAGAAAAAAATCAATGCTTAGTTAAAAACCAAATGCAAAAAATCATTTCCGAGATTTGTAGAACGGCTTTCAGTAACCATAACAATTCAATGCTTAGTTAAAAACCAAATTTACAGAATCATTATCGACATGTGTATAATACTAAATTTGAGAGTCAAAAAACCTACGCTGATGCTAAAATTAATTTCTAACGTAAATAAGTGAAAGCTTGTTGATAGAAGATATTAGAGCAGCGTGACTGTACATCAATGTTAGCTCGAGTGGAAGGAAACGTTCGTGTCAATTACATGGCTTTAATTTTGACATGTGGATCGAAGAAATGTTTAACGTGACAGCAAGCAGTTTGACTTTACACGTCTTTTTACATTACTAAAATATTTCAGTTCTATTTCATTTTTGATTAATTCCAATGCAAATATTTGATTACAAACGTACATAATTCCCAACGAGAATCATTTTTAGAAATGTGAAATTACCGATACCGAGAAGGATTTCCGTCTGTTGGTTGGTATATTTGATTGTAAGTATAACATCCAGTCAAAAATGGTAAAATTTCGATCCGCATGATAATCTGATATTCAATCACCCTTATGCGTAATGTAAATATTTGTGTGCATACTACCTGCAAATTTTCACAATGAACATTCAACGTCTGTGTTCACTGTATCAGAAACTTAGGAAATTATATGACCTATTGGTAATGGTAGGCCTAGTCCAAACAGGTCCATCACGAAATTGTCATATGAATATTTATAATTCGAACATTGATGGCCTACCACACCTCCACCTTATATGGTGCCCCGTTTTTACAACAAGATGACTGCAAAAGATGCAAAAGAAATCACTTTAATCCTCGGGTCTCTCTCTCTTTTTTTATAGATTCAAAACCGTTAAATATTCTGCATTTGTCGAAGAAATGTTTCCTTTAAGAGGCTCGTGATGTTGTTTCACGTTTCTGCTTAGCATTACACTTGCTGTTGATAGCACAGGTTCAAGTCAAGTTGATTCAACGGGACGCATACTAGATTAAATTCCACACTGAAGTGTTTAAAAAGGGCATAACATCGTCTCAGATGTTCTTGTAACACTAATGAAATGGTCAAAGTAGATCTCTCTTTGGGGACGAAAAAAATCAAGTTTACATAAAAAGTACGGATTTTGGAGGAAATGGAAGCCATCTGTAAGCGGCTGTCTATACTTTATTCAATAACATTCAATGGCACGATTTTTTATATGTTTTTACAAGAATATTTTCAGCATCAAAGTATATAATAACGGCATTCTTTCACAATTAAAATGTCTTCTCATATAACAAAACATCTGTAAGTTTATTATTAAATATTGTCAAAGCTCTTAAAGTAGATGTTGACCATATGTGCAAAACATTGTTTTTACTCCCGTGCCCATCCATTAAACATTAAAAGTCAAAAGTGTATATCGTAAGAGCCGTTCTACAAGATATCCTTTAACACTTCAAGATTTACCGTTCACTGGGGACGAAGTATAATTCAAGCGTACATCATGTCTAGTAGGGGGCTGAGTGCAATGTTGAATATAGATTTCAAAAGATGCATATAGTAGATCGAGAAGAGGTTTTCTTACTGACGCTATAGTGCTGCAGAGTTTCCTTTTTGATGTGAATATTACTAGTATTTTTATACAAATTTTACTTCATTTCAGAAAAGGATATATGTTTGTTACTACTTAAAATAAAAAAGTCTGGTTTTTGCTGTAAAATGTCATGAATTATTATGTGTGAAAATTATTGAACGTTTAATCATCAGAATGCATTCAATAACATTTTTGTCGGACTAGCGCAATGGTTTTCATTTTCTAACTAATACCCTGGTCACATAGCCTTGCGGTGAGGTTACGATCTGTTTACGGCGTAAATTCAGCAGACGCCAATCGGGCACCGGCCGATGTCCGACCGGTATCTGACCGGTGTCCGGACGGTGTCCGTGAGCCGTAGAAACGCCGGAAGCATGCCGCAAAAAATAATTCAGAGTTAAAACCTTGCGGCTTGTTCACGGTGTCTTAAGTTATGGTCACATAACCACCGGCCTCCGACCGGGCATCTCAAGCATTCACCGGTGTCATACCGATGTCATTCCGGCGTTGCGGCTACTTGTGGCCTATGTGACCAGGGTGTGACGCCGTACATTTCGTTTTCTAACGCCATGTCGGACTGGCGCCGTGTATTTCATTTTCGGACTAGCGTCGTGTCGGACTAGCGACGTGTTGGGCTAGGTACCCAATCAGAATAGCATAGTGAAGATATGCTGACACCAATGTACAAAAAGGGTGTGGAGATTACGAGAAGGAATAATATGTGACCGTCCAGCTCAAAACAGCAGTAAATGCCAGCTCTTGTCATTTTCACTTTATTAATTATTTGCAAAGACCATGCTTTAAGGATTAAAATGACACCAAAATGAACTTCACAGGATTTTCAAAAGTCAAGTTATGGTCCGTCAAAGATTGTCAGGGAGTAAAACGTATAACTGAGATAAACGCGTTCAAAGATAAGTAAGCCCTATATTTTCTGTTGATCGTCCTAAGAATATGCCAATTTATTTCACATTTCCCATCATTTTCTTGAAATTAAACTTTGCTGGTATTTTGTAGTAAGCATTAGGATTGTGAATCTGTCAAAAAATCAATTTCTGCAAATTATGACCTTGACATGTATTTTCACCTATAGCGCAAAATGAAGTTTCTGGCATTTACTGCTCATACGAGCTAGAAGGTCACATATGCTCATGTTTGTTCAATAAAGCCTCGTCCATAAACAAATGAAAACGTAAAAGAAACTTTAACTAATTTTAAATACAGTGTACTATTTAATTGAAATCCATTCGGTACGTAGTCTTGCTATAGCTTTAAACTGGCCTCATGTTACACAAAAATGTTTCGGTCGTTTAAAAGCACAAGAATAGAAAAGGCGTGCATATAAGGTACCGTATAGCTTGACAGCATGAAAAAATAAAATTATTAAGTAACGTTTCCTGACGCTACCTCCCCTTGGGTTTTTGTTCTAATTAGAACATTCCTAATCCTGTTTTACCTATAGAAGGTTTGATATAAAACATAACGTTCGCTGTCATCGCCATGCAATTTGTCTCATATTAAACAGCTGCTTTAATTTTAGTGTAAAGTGAATTATATTAAAGTACGAGTTTCCAATCTTTAATTTTGAAACAGAAAAATTGAATGGTTTGAATGAATTTCGAACATAATACATTAGACAAATTACTCAAAATATAAAATTTCGAGCTTGAATTTAGACCATAACTTATTAATAGCAATTTAGATGAGCTGAAAGAATAAATACTGATGTGAAATGTAAAAAGTGTAGCAAAACTCTTAAAATAATGTTAATGACACTAAAAGTATGCCATTGACTTACACGTTACTATATTCAGATGACAAGTGCATTTTCCCATATTCGATTGCAACAAGATTCAATAATAAAATTATAGGGTATTAGAGGAGCATGGTCCGATTGCTTCAACTTTTTTTCATACTTTTGAGATTTTAGTACCAAAATATTGCTCATATTTTTTTCATAACCCATGTGAAAATTCACGGCTGAGTTATGTTCCGTTTTGGAGACACATATGATAATGTGTCTAATTATGGTATCCATAATTAATTTTACACAGTGACGTATAGGCGGCTATAAATACAAAATTGCCTATAAAATCAGAACGGTTTGATCGATTCAGCTGAAATTTGAAACTTAAACCTCAATCATTTTTTAAGACAATGCCTATGCAGCTAGTTACGAATGATTACTTCATGAAAGGCAAATGGATATCTTTCCTGTCTTGGCCTTCGTATAGAAATAACAAAATAATTACAAATTAAAAACACAATTACAATAAAAGGTTTTCATTTATGGTTCACTACAATGTCTTGCTTTGGAATACATATTATCTTAATAAAGAATATTATATAATATTGTAATTTACATATTAATAATCATGTCTAACAGGTGTTTTACAAACAGGCAAATCATTAACTCAATTCATTAAATAAAAAAGGTTCGATGTACTTCAAATGACATGTTAATGTACTGTTTGTTTGACATACTTATCAATAGATTAATGATGTTAAAGAAAAACACATTATGAAAAAGTTATAGTATGCTATTAAAAGGAAATTAAAGTACAAATACTTTGACGCAATCGTTAAGATTAGCTGCATTTTGATGAAATGTTCTTGGCTAGACCAGTGAGATGTGATTGCACTTTCAATGAAAATTGAGGAAGAGTCATCAGTTGTTTTAATTACTGATTACCTCCAACAACGATTAAAAAGTCTTTTTTAATGAATCAATTATATTATATACTAAATTATTTACTATCAACATTCGACGTATGTGTAAATGTAATTGATGAGTAATATCCCAGACAAAACATTTTTAGTTGTAAGTGTTTATATCATGTGAGGCTTATGTATTGTGACAAAATAACTCGGAGCTTATACTATTACATACAAGTTCGATTTATGTGAGACATTGGTCTACCTTGATGTCACCAATTCGGTTATTTTCGAGTCACATTATGAATCTGTCTTTGCGTGAGGCTTGTCAATAGATTATGAATATGTTGCTGGTAGCTATACTTTTTACCATCTGCTCTTTTTGAAATACCTGAATTATGAATAGTGAATAAGTTTATATATCAGAATTTAAGTATTATGATAGTTCTATGTACATATGATTTTAAGTCAGAATTTTCTTTAGTCCGTGTGGCTATCGATGCTGGGAATAATAATCCACCATTCGAACTTCAAACTTTACTGGAAACCTTTTTAAAATGTGCACTGCATACCACAAGACTATAAAAATAAATAAATAAATAAATAAATAATTAAACTGCAACAAATAAACTTAAACAAATGTTGACTAATAAAACTCTTTTGATGATAATATTACGCACTTGTGACATTTTGTAAAACAAATGTGAGTTCAATGCACAAAAAAGTACATTTTATTGTATGCCATAGTATTTGTTTTAAATCTGAATGGTTCTATTTTAAACAATTAATAAAATGCAATGAACAAGAGTAAATATTTTAAGATATCGGAAAACAAAATGGGGTCTAATTAAAATGTCAAAATTACAAATAGTATCCTATGAAAAAAATATTCTTAACATGATTTAACTTCATTCACTTGAATGCAAATCAAGTACCATAATGTGATATCAAACATGTGTCGAGTCAATTATAGACAGCTCGTTAATACTAGATAAAAGAAGGACGTGACTTTACATAGATATGTATTCAAGTAAAAGGATAACCGCGTGATCATAACACGATTGTAATGAGGAAGTTCAAATGATTTTCGTTTTGTTGAGTGTTAGCATATCATGCTGGAACATTTACGATAATTTGGATTTTGTTTTTCTCTGTTAGTGAACCTTAAAATTGGCTTTTCAAATTCCTCAAAAAATAATAATTAAATTTTCTCTTTACATAAATACGTCATCTTTTGTCACCTTATTCAATCATAGCTCACTCAACGAAACGACGTGATTATGCTTCTTATAAATATAAATAAATAAGCATTCAATGAAATGTTTTAATCATATGTCAATCACTGTAGCAAATTTAGAATGAGAATAATTTCATTTAAAACGTCAAGCATATATCTTAAACATACTAGCAGGAAATGCAGTGAAAATCATTTTTAAAATGCATTCAACGGTCGTGTATTTCTAGGTTCACATTTTCAATTTCAAGAAAATTATTGGACATATGAAATAAAGTTTTCATAACCATCAACAGAAAATACAGGACTTATCTATCTATGAATGGATCTATCTAGTTTTACCTTTTACTCCATTGCAACCTTTTATTGACAAAACTTGACTTCTAGAAGCTGGATGAAGCTCAACAAGGTGTCATTTTAAGCCTTATAACATTTTCTTTGCAAACGGTTGAAAAAGTAAAAATGATAAGATGCTGTATTTACGGCTTGTTCAAGATGAACAGAACATCCTATTACCCCTTTCTGATTAATTTGATGGTTGCTTTCAATATTATACAGACGGAAAACTGCAACCTTTTGCGGCGGTGGTAAGGACATTTGGAGTGTGCCATTGATAAAGGTAATATTGATAATCATTTTATTTCTGATTTCAAGTATCCAATGAAACATATTTCCCATTATGAATGAAATGGAACAATTTTATACAAGATATACTGAATCAAGAAATATAAACACACAAAACATGTGGGCGATGAAAACTATATCAAATAGCCATTATAGGAGCCACACCAGCCCATTATTTTCAAAATATGAAATTCTGAATGTTTTTGATATCTACCATTTAAATCTTGGAGTGTTCATGTTTCAGCATCATACAAATCAACAGCCTAATATATTCAAAACATTTTCATTAAGCATGCTGAAAATCACAAGTACAAAACAAGAAATGCCCAGGATTATATTAGAGAAAACATTTTTAAACCAGGCTATCTGAAATTGTGGACCATCTTTTTGGAACTCTCTTGATAAAACGGTCAAATGATGTAAAAATGTCAAAAGCACTGTCTTGTCTTGTATTTTGTTACGATTTTGCTTTGATTAGTAAATATGTTTTCCTTTTTTTTTCGTTTGTTTGTTTTCTAGGGCATAATTGTCTTCTGGCCTTATTGACCTTTTGATTCTGTCCGCAATATCATTTTTGTGTCTTTTTCCTGTATATGTTGATATGTATATATGATATTGACATAAAACAGAATCAGAATCAGAAACATTTATGAGCGTCTAAATATTTGAAACGATATTCCTTTTTATGACAGGCATGTTTTGGGGAGCAACAACACCTACCATTACTGTCTATTTGTATGCATCAAAAGTAAGGTCAATTGAAAAGGATACTTTTATTTCAATTCTAATGACATTCTCTTTTAGTGTTCGATTAAATATCTACGGATATTTAATAGAAGAACGTATCGTTTAAAATTAGTTGGGCCGTTCCGTTTTATCTAACGTTAAGATATCTGCTTACGCAATAAGCATGATAAGTGATTTTCACAAACATGATAAGCATAATTTGTCATCAACTGAACAGTCTTAACAGTTATCTGCATCAGTATTTGCTAATACGAACCCACATATTCAGATTTCCATTGTAAGGTCAACAGGATAAACTACCTGAACTTACATTCCTGAGTGAGTTTTTGAGGAGTTTAATTTCACCGTGATATAGAGTATAGGTATCTTTTGGTTGATTAACGAACCGTTTACAAGGCGTAATATTCTTGATTTAAGTGTCTCCTTACATCAATATTTCATTATCATTTGGTTACAATTGTTTGCAAGCTAAATAAAAAGAACAGTACACTATAAATATATTCTGAAAATTTCACTTGATTCCGACCGTTCGTTTCCGAGTTACAAGCTTTTCAGCATTTTGAAAATCCCCATAGGCTACTGTGTTGTAATAACTGTCGGGGCCCCGACAATAATTAGAAAATGACACATTTTCTCACTTTTCTAAAAAATGCAAGCACATATGAAAGACTGATTTTGGGATCGTAACATATACCAATTTAGGATTATTATGAGCTTAAAAACTCAATTTTGATAGAGGTGACCTTGAGGTTGAAAAGTGGATCATGAATTGCCCCTTTAAATAATTCTCGATGGCACGATTTTTAATACACTGCTTCAGCATCTGAGTATGTAACAATTGCGTTCATTTACTATTAAAAAGATTTATAAAACGAACTATTATTGTATTGAAATGAGAAGGTATAACGAATAGAAATAATGGCTTATCAGTCATGTTATAAACTTAATGTAACTTTTTGTTCTTTCCTTTGCGGGGCAAATACTTTTGAAAAAATCGGTAACTGAACTTGTAACATCCCGTTTACTATGTAACCATTTAAAAGGCATTGTTAATTTCTTAATAAGTTTCATGTGTATTTTTAAGGTGTCCTCTTATTTTTGGCAACTTGCAAATTACAAATGCAATTTTCGTTTTTACAACAATTTTTGTGCCATACTCAACTCTGCCCTTGCCAATAATTTCCGCCATCATGTTTATAGTACTATGTGTATCCCTGTGAATTTTAGTTGAAATCTGTCTATATTCTTGATGTTGCAATACTTGAGTATAATATAGTTTAAATTATTTTAATGTAAATCTTTAAATGTATGATAATTGTGTTTTTATAGATTGTAAATTATGTCGCAATTCAGTAAACGTGTAATGGTTCCTGGCGGCGTATAACATCTTAAAAGGTTTTGAAGATGTCATATACCGTCAGAGACCATTCCACGTTCACCACAATCCTATTCTCGTAAATTGGTGGCGTTGAAGGATCATTTTGTGCTTTTCCTCCTAGCATTCTCTTGGCTCAGTCAAGCGTGACAAAGACATTCAATCACGTGCTTATCACTCTACTATAGATAAACATTCCATACGACCACTAAACTTGAGTATAAAAGGGACCTTGAACAAGGCGGGGTCAAATCAAATTTGACCTAAAAATTACGTTTTTGATCCATTTTGTTGTTGCCATCTTACCAGTGCATGAGAAAATGGATAAACTTTCGGAGCTCCATTTCACATCCAACAATATTACCTATCAAATATGACCAAGCAATATAAGTTTCAAGATATTTTCATCATAAATTGACCTTTACATAAAAAGGTGGTAACAATATTTTTATTCCAACTATATGAGCAACCGTGTATCTTTGGATGTTTTTAACCAATTTTAAGTTTATGTCTTTACTAATGCACTTCATAGAATCTTAAAAAATATTTTGAAATACTAATACCCCCAAATATGTATAATAATAATGAAAAATAATTGGACTTTCAAAATACACAATGTTTAAGTAACATTCAAATTTCAAGCTGTGTCTGTTATAAACCTTATTATCACGCCATGAAACGAAACAACACGTTATTAGTTTCAGATGTGTTGATGATATACACATTGTATTAATTGAATAGGTTAGTCTTCACTTTGTCTTGGTTTCGCATCTCAATACAAACATGCCGATGTAAACAAGGAAGGGTTTTAATCTCAGAACAGCTGCTCTTTATTATTACTCCTTTAAGTTA
The DNA here is from genome assembly GCA_000969725.1 of Ophiothrix spiculata. Lineage (NCBI taxonomy): Eukaryota > Metazoa > Echinodermata > Ophiuroidea > Amphilepidida > Ophiotrichidae > Ophiothrix > Ophiothrix spiculata. The sequence goes on from JXSR01S037493.1 coordinate 24,587, forward strand.
ATGAATATGATGTCGTGCCCAGGGAAGTAAAGGAAAACATACCGTCGTACCAAAACAGATCTAATTCACAATCTTTGTATTCTTTTTTTCATCAATCAACACACTAGCTAATTTAATGCAGAGACGACACAAAGCAACACTGATATGGAGTAAAATTGGTTTTGTACGAGAAAATGAAACCAGAGCAGAAAAATAGCACACATTCATTTACACTGTTCTGTTGACATAACTTTCTAGATTTTGGTATTCTCTTTAAACCAAAAAATCGATGAGATAATGAATAATTTAGAATATTTTAAAGCCTTAGTTGGTCCGACTATGTCTGTAGTCTCCGTATGCGTTTAATTATACCTTACCAAACATAAATAGGTGTATCAACACAAATGATATAGAAACTATTTCCAAACATAAAGGGTTGATTTATTAAAACCAATAACTTAAGGTGCAGCTAGCATTGTATCTATTGTGTCGTTCTTGAAAAAAAATTGAATGGAGTATTGCCATTGAATGGGAACATTTTGTCAAAAGGACACAATCCTGTACCTCACTCCATTTTATACTTTTTGAGAAAAGAATGAGAACAAATCAAGTAAGTAAGACAATGATATGGGTTTCTTGTTATTTATTGAGAATATGTTTTTATTCATAAATAATAATAAATTGTAATTTAGATAATATGTAAAACATTTCTTATAGTAATTGAAAGTTTCATTGTTGAAAGAGTACGTAAGCCGTTTTTTAAATGAGCTCTTCAAATTTTAACAAAAGAAACCCATTTATTGCAAATTATGTTATATCATTCAAATCTTAATTACGCTGTAAAAATATTTTGCACAAACCAAATTACAAATAACCCGAGAATATTTGAAACGATACCATATATATATACACAAATATACATGGTCATATGATACTCGAACGTGCAATTTTTAACCCGCTTGCCCACATGTTTCAACAAAAGGTCTGTGAAAATCTGCGAAAGACTAGGGTTTTTAAGGTATTTTAAGCAGTTGTGCAAAACAGGTTTTTAAATACTATTTTTTTCTTTTTGCAAATTTTAGGATTTAACAAAATCATATCGAATAAATAAAAATGTGAAAATGATATCGTATTGCGTGTATATTCCATTTCAAAGTTATTTTGAAAATTCGGACATTTGGAAAGCTTTGCTAAATTCTTGTAGAAAAAGGTCAGCCAAGCAATTATTTTTCCACAGGGTTTGTAATGCACTTTATAAAGAGAATGAAGATATACAAAAAATACCTTGATAAATGATGGAGTAATGAATTTACGGCTTCTACACTAAATTGTTTAAGCGCAATATTTATTTCAAAAATATTTTAGTTAGCGCTATGAATAGTAAATCACACTCATTTTGAAATGCACTTTTAGGTATATTCAAACATCCAAGATCACGTAAAGCATGTGACGCTATTAATCATTAGGGCCAGTTTAACTATAGTTCCCAAATCAAACGGTCGAATCATATACAATAAAATAAGTTTTCCAATTCAGGAATTGATAGTTTGGGAAAATGATTTAAAGGAACGATCAACGATTTCATTTTTTCTTAAATATATCAAATATCCAAGCACGTATATAGCAATAATTCTAGTTTTATTTTCGTCAAAAGATTGGTTATAATCTTTTTTTATTGAAACTGAGCAATGAGAAAAAAATAAAGTTTCGTTTAATAGGATATATATTTTTAATATATTTATTATTTTAATGAACAGTTTAGTTCATATGGTATTTCCAGACAGGACAATTAATGAATCAAGTTATATTTGTAAAATTAGCCAAGAACATGGCGAACAACGAATACGAAACGAATACATCGCAGTATAGTGTATTATAATGATAAATGTCCTATAAGTTTGAATCAGCTACAACAACAGGGGACAATCAAATTAATGTTTGAAGTAACAAAACAAAAACCAGACACTTACCTTCTATTTACGTTGATTATGGAGAAGGCATGAAAAACAAACATAAAGAAACAAAATGTGTGATTAACAATATGCAGTTTACAGCAAATTTAATGTAAGTTAGGTACCTAAAAACTCGTTGTTCTTCCTACGGTGGAAATTCATATAAACAAAAAAATAAAAATTGAACGTGATTACCACTTTAAAAAAAAATAATTGGATATAAACAGTTTAAGTAATGGTCATTAGAACCAATCGAGTACTGGGTCCTAAGTATTTGTAAACGTAGGTCATTTAATTAAAAGAACGATTTAAGGAATTCGCCCCTCAACCCCAAAAATAGGCTTAAGCGCACAAACCTAACATGTACGATGGAGCATCAATTTTTTTAAACTTTGCCCGGAAGGGATGGAGCTATATCAATGAAATTTTGTCAGAATAGTCACTTGTCTTTATGTACATTTATGGAGCAGAAATGGTCTCATAAGTAGTAATAGCAGACCTTAGTGAAATAAATGGTCAAGTGAAAAATACTAGTTTTGAGTTATGAGCGTTTAAAGGTCTGAGTTTTAATAACTTTTAAATCAAGAGGGGTGTTGAATTCATATAACGTATATGTTATTGTTTACAGGAGATGATCAATTACATTGAATAAGGGTTCTGCATCGATTATCGATTTTCTGCAATCAATAATCACTATTTTGTACTTGACCACTTCTTCTACTAAAATCACGGTCGCTAAACAAATAATTCTCAATGTTGTAAAATAAGTAAACATTCTCAAAGTATATGTTTTTGGAATCTGCAAGTCAAGTGTTTGACCTCATATGACCTCGTATCGATATTTAGGTTTTATCTCCTCAACAAAGCCCTGAATGTATATAAAAAAAACCATATAAATTTGAAAGCTGCATGACAAGACGAGTAAGTTGATATGTAACTTGACATATTTTTAACGTTTATCAAATTTTACCCAAAATTCACTCATGCGTAACGACTCCTTATAAGAAGTAAATCACCCAAAAATTTGTCAAAATATTTTCTATCCTACTGCGACTTCAAAACCACATTTGAAGGGTTAAGGGCCCAGTTAATCTTAATGGCACGCCTAAAGTTTAGTTGTTTCCCCTTTCCATTGATACCAAGATTATGGAAATCCGTCAATGAATGACATCAAAATGACAAAGCAAAACATGGCCGACCTGAAAAGGTTGATTTTCATTGAAATATAACTACAATGTTTTTAAATAGAGAGGACCCCTACAGTAACGGGCTGAGGACAGTCAGTTATAAGGGGAAGAAATGTGTTACTTTGGACTATGCAATAAGCATCTCGTAATAAAATATTGGTTCTATTTCTACTGGGTACAGTTTAAGCCTTCTTGATACCCCCTTGAATATACCGCTAATACATAATGAAAACTCTGGTATTGTTAATGTCTTGTGACTTTACGGTTATTTTGAAATCAATGAAAATCATACAAAGAGTGACCACGAGCAGTAGTGAATATTGTTAAATGTACCTTCTTTGCAGTCGTTTTCGACTTGAAAATATTAAAAATGTCATGTTCAAACAAAAATATCTGAAGGGTATGTTTCATCCTTTATACCCTAGAAAGTATGTTTGGAAAATTTTAGTAAAGTAAAGTAAATTTTATCCTTTAGTTACCCTATAACTTGAAATCAAAAGACTAACCTTATGGCGCAACAATTATAAAGGGTGATACCCTAAATGTTTGAAATTTCGATTTGTAAAATTGAATTCCGAAAAGTGAGGTTTTGTGGTATGCTAAATAATCTTTGAATTACACATACTATAGTTAGTATACTAAAAAGGAAACAAAAAATGCGATTCAGAAAAGCTGCATAAAAATTGATGTCATAAAAGAGATATATACTAAATTGGTAAATGTTGAATGGTGGCATAAACCAAATCCAGATACGATAGTAAGATGGCAGAGTTTTATATCACGATTCCATCTACTCGATCTAGTAAGTCGTCATAATCACTTGAGTATTGAAAGTCGGATGATAACAGTATCAAACGCCTAATACACCCCAAGATGCCCTGTCAATGTCCGCATCACGATATTATATCTGAGGTAAGTGTGGGTGTGATAGAGCACTTGTGTCAATATTTTGCTTTTATAGGTAACTGCATCTATTCTTAAACAAACAATAAATGACTAGATATTGGAAAGTATGAGTGTGCCGCAATTTTTGTAGGATGTAGCTTTTTAACAATAATTCAATAGTCACAAAATTTGGCGAATATTCGATAAAAGCTCTTTAAGATAATACTGTAAAAGGATAATTTTGTATATACGAAGGGTTGATAAAACACAATTAAATAAACACGATTAAATAATTTTGGTGGATCCCTTTACTACAAAACTGATTTATAGATATGAGTAACTCAACTTTCATCAAAACACTTATTGCTAAAAACTGAAATCTCGCCGAAGGTCATTTTTGCTTTTAACTAGCATGATAGTTAATGTTGATAATTAACTATGTTCGTTGCCATTATTTTGCCTATATACTTGACGTCATGACACACGAGACTGATATTTATCACTGACCCTTAAGTTTAGATGTTATCTGCATTTGATCTGAATTGCAAAAACATGCCACGTAATATTAGAGTAAGCTTTGCAATATATAAGAGAAAATATAATTCAGATTATGTACATGCAAAATATTTGGTATTTAAAGGGTTTATGTACGCTATGAAGATTAAGAAATATTGCACAAATACCTGTAATTTCACGTATTTTCAAAATCGTTAAAAACCCTCAGTTTGATCTCAGTATCTTGGGTATTCATTTAAATAAAAGACTGGAAATGGACTAGGGTTCATCCAAGAGTATCAACTAAGATATCGATACAAATATTACTTTCAGCAAATTTATAATTAAAGTACCAGACTATAAAATTTATTTTTATATTATTTTTTGCATCCTTAAAGAAATAAGATAATTTATCCAATTAATCAAACCATAACATCTGAAGGGAAAAAGAATGACAACCACAAAATTTCATAGAACGGCGCGGACATTTATTAAGAATAACAATATAGTCATATTGGCAACTCCGCCTCTCATATTTCATAAAGCTTTGACAAGCCCGCTACCCCCAGGGCAATATAAAACCAGTTTCAATATACTTCTTTATTATTACCAGCCGATGTCTAGAAAAAAGAAGGAAAGATTAATTTCATATATAACCTTACTGGCTTAAATAGAGCCTGTGGGTAATTTTCGTTTTTGATTATTATCTTCAAATGTCGACACTAAGACACTGACTCAGTTGCTCAAGGGATCATCTTGGTAATATCATTGCTGTGTTTACTTTGATACGCGACAGATGGATATTCTTAACAATGAATTTATTTTCTTTTAATCATTAATGAAAGTATGTATAATGGGTCTGCATAAAACCCAACATTGTTGCTTTATGTGGATAGAATGTATATAACCTTTGTCTTGAGTAGAACAATTTGTTAAATTTACCTCAAAACAACTTCCATTGAAAAGAGACACAAAAAGTCGAGAAGTTGGGAAAAAGTCATGCTCTTTATAGTAAAAAGGCGCAACTAGCATTTTTGATTTTAGTCGCTACCAAAACGCTAACAAGTTAAAATATTTTAGCTTTAGCGTCTACGTTAGCGTTTGTCTAGACGCTAAAAGCGGATTATGTCCTTGGCTTGGCAAGATGTCTAATCTAACGTACTCCGTCGTCCTGAGTGCATTTAGAACCATTGGGAAGATGTTACAATCTAGGGCTGATAAGGTTATCGCGTAATAGTAGTCATAATCTGTTTTTCAGCAAAATGGTTGCAATGCTTTTATAATGACAGAGTAATATTAATGGTCAGCCGTTGCGCCATGAGCCTTTTGAGCATAATTATCGATTTCGGTTTTGTATAATACACACGTGTAAAATATTAAAATAAGATATCACATACATTTTTGAACACCTAACTAATGGGTGTAGTTCCATTTGTCTGAAAACATGATGAATTTCATCACGGTGCAAGTTTAACCGCAATCAACACAACCGCATTTCAATACGATCCTTAATTATAAGAACATGTTAATAAAACCAGCGAGCAATTCAGTCTAATTGAAGAAACGTACAACATAATTGATTTTATCAATTTTGTTAAGTTCATGGGAAGGGGTCTTGTAAAATTCAAATGCGTTGAGCGTTAGAACGTTAGAAATAATTTGGAAAATGTATTGGTTCATATCTAGCAAGTCGCGCATTCTAAAACTATTTCTTTTGATTCATACAAAAACAACATAATTAGCTTGATAGATTTTTGCTAGACAAATCCAGGAAAGTAAACTTACTGTTTAGCTTTCGTCTTCACAGGATGAAGACTTGATCACAACTGGCTTGATCCGTTGCTATTCCTGCAAGTCTTGACACGAGACTTATATTTATCACTGACCCTTAAGTTTAGATGTTATCTGCTTTTGATCTGAATTGCACAAACATGCTAAGTAATTAGAGTAAGCTTTGCAATATATAAGAGAAAATATAATTCAGATTATTTTCAACTGATAACGTTTTAATGTACAAGCTAAATATTTGGTATAAAAAGGGTTTATGTACCCTCTAAAGATTAAGACATGTTGCACAAATCCCTGTAATTTCACGTATTTTCAAAATCGTTAAATAACCTTATTTTGATCTCGGTATCTTTGGTATCCATTTAAATAAAAGACTGGAAATAGACTAGGGTTCAATTAAGAGGTTCAACTAAGATATCGATATAATTATTACTTTCCGAAAATTTACAACCCGCTAATAACAATACCAGACTGTAAAATTGATTTTTATATTTATTATATTTTACATTCTCAATTGAATTAGGTAATTTATCCAATTAGATCTAACCATAAGATGTTAAAGGAACAAGACTGGCAACTACAAAATTTAATAAACCGGCGTGGACATTTATTAAGAATAACAATATAGTCATATTGGCAACCCCGCCTCTCATATTTCATAAAGCTTTGACAATCCCGCTTAACCCCAGGGCAATATAAAACAAGTTTCAATATACTTCTTTACTATTACCAGCCGATGTCTAGAAAAAAGAAGGAAAGATTAATTTTATATATGAAGACCTTACTGGCTTAAATAGAGCCTGTGGGTAATTTTCGTTTTTGATTATTATCTTCAAATGTCGACACTAAGACACTAACTCAGTTGCTCAAGGGACCATCTTGGTAATATCATTGCTGTGTTTACTTTGATACGCGACAGATGGATATTATCAACACTGAACTTATTTTATTTTAATCAAAATGAAAGTATGTAGAGGCCTTCAACGAATGTATAACGGAAAGCTTTATCAAAATTTTGAACATTACTATTCACTTCTTTCCAAAAACAAAAGGTATATTTTCTAGAGTATGTAAAATAATAAGTGGATAACATTGATTGATGAGGAATGAAAATTACGCTAAAAACAGTGGTTTTACAAAAAAACACATCATTGCTTTTGTGAATAGAGTTGCATATAACCTTTGTGTTCAGTAGAATAATTTGTTTAATTAAACCTCAAAACAGCTTCCATTGAAAAGAGACACAACAAGTCGAGAAGTTTGGAAAAAGTTACAGTTACAAGGCGCAACTGGCATCTTTGATTTTAGACGCTACCTAGACGCTAACAAGTTTTTTTAAAATTTATTTATTAATTATTTTTTTAGCTTCAGCTAAAAACGGTTAATGTCCTTAGCTTGGCAAGATGTCTAATCTAACTTACTCCGTCGACCTGAGTGAATTTAGAACCATTGGGAAGATGTTACAATCTAGGGCTGATAGATTTAGCGCTAAATCGACGTTGGTTGCACAGTAGTCATTATCAGGTTTGCAGCAAAATGGTTGCAATGCTTTTATAATGACCAGGCCCGTAGCCAGGATTTTTTCAAAGGGGGTGCGGATTTTCAAAAAGTGGACCTTTTGGAGAAAATTTTTTCGTTTTGGTCAACCCAAAACTAATTTTAGTGGCTTTGACAAAGTGACAAGCAAAAAAAAAAAAAAAAAAAAAGGTTTTCAGTAGTTTTTCAAGCATTTTGTAAGTATAAAATACTGTAAGAAATGACGTTTCATTTACCTGTTTTTGGTGCTCTAGGTGTTCTTTTGGTGGTTATTTAGGGAATTTTTGTGGACCTTTTTTGTACATTGTCAAATTTGGGGAGGTGCGACGCCCCCACCGCACCCCCTGGCTACGGGCCTGATAATGACATAGTAATAATAATGGTCAACCGCTGCGCCATGATCCTTTTGAGCATACTTATTGATTTCGGTGTTGTATAATACGCACGGGTAAAAAATAAAAATAAGATATCACATACATTTTTTGAGTACCAAACTAATGGGTTCCATTTGTCTGACAACATGATAAATGTCATCACGGTGCTCGTTTAACCGCAATCAACACAACCGCATTTCAATACGATCCTTAATTAGAAGAATAACTTAATAAACCCAGCCCAGCAATTCAGTCTAATTGATGAAACGTACAACATAATTGATTTTATCAAGTGTTATCAAGCGTTCTGATAAATGTTTCTATATATACAGTTTTATAATCCAAATCATGATTGTTAAGTTCTTGGGAAGGGATCTTGTAAAATTCAAATGCGTCGAACGATAGAAAGAATTTAGATAATTTATTGGTTCATGTCTTAGCAAGTCACGCATTCTAAAACTATTTCTTTTGATTCATACAAAAACAACATAATTGAAATTTAATATTTTGACGGTTTTGAAAAATGTATAATACTATCGCAGATTTTTTTCCAGTTTATACAGCATTTTCTCTCTGAACAATATTAACGATCCAGTAATTTACGGAAAAAGGAGCTGATTGCTATATTCTAATAAGAGAAAAATGAAGCACATTCGAAAAATGTTTTTTTTTCTAATTATCAGTATTGCAAATTGTACAACACTGATGATAGACTGGTATTTTTGATGTTCACGCACATTATATGTTTATAATTTGATACGTAAAAGTACTTTCTGTTAACAAATTGGCATCTATAATTAAATGCCAATGATATTTATATGTGACTACTAAAACCATAAAACATATTAGTTAATTACACCAAAAAGAAGCCGAATTTTTATTTCTGTCTCTAGTTAATATCACTGTAATAAATCGAGTCATTAAGGGCTTAGTATATTTGAGAAAACGAGTTCATTAATCTATTAATTATGCTACTGATGTTCAGAAATCCAAAGAATGAATATATTTTTGTATTAATCATTTGTATTTAAATGTGATAGAGATAAGCAGCGTTTCTTTGATTCCTTTAATTCCAAGTTAGCTATCAGAAAAGTATTTGATAATGAGTTAACAGATTGAATAAACGAACTATTTATTAAGTAGATAAGGATATATATCTTGGTTCAAAAGCAACAAAACAGTTTTTACATTTAAATAATTCAAAGTAACGTTTGTGACTAAAAAATTGAAAAATTTCATTTTAAATAGCCACAGAACATAATTAAAACATTATATCCACGAGTTTGTTGTTGATAATGGTGTTCACTGGTGGGATCAAGACATGTTGGTGCTCAAAGATTAAACTAATTGTCAAAATACTGAATTAGTTAATGTAACGTTCTGTAACCTTTGTGACATCGCACGGAAATGTTTTTTTGCTCCAAATGACTTCAAAATGAAAATTCTCTGACATGTTAGCGAATTTTCTGTTGCGCTTTTCACAGATGATGGATAACATATCTACAAATATTACATAAAAATAGGAGGACAATTTATCGTCAGGATTTCTTTTAATGCAATATTTTGTTTGGTAACGTTTGTGCATTTTGAATTAAAACGTGTGCTCATTCATGCACGGATAGAAAATTGTAACAATTTCTGATTAGAAAAGTACAAGTAACAAACGTATGACTGAAAAACCTGCTTATGTAGTCGAATAAAAAAGCTGATTTTTTGCTTGAAGTCAAAAAAGTAACATTTTTGAATGAGCCTAATAAGAAGTTAAGAAAAACCGTGGAATATAATGTATGGAACGAGAATCAAAACATACCTAAATTTTATAAATCAATTAAATCCTGGAGTCTAATAGAGACAATGACTAAATGATAAAATATGCCAACACGTCAATGTTTTAATGGGGTACATTTATATAAAAATGGAATAAATATTGATCAATTATTGTCTTGGTCAGTCGATATTCACTAAATACCACAGGGCATGGTGTGGTTAGTTTGTAACCGTAAATGTACATTAGCCGTAATTCTAATGAAAAATGTTAAAACAAATTTTGAGGTTTCTATTAACTAACTATATTCATGAAATATATGAAGTCATTATGTAATTTGAACACTGCAAAAATTGCTACTGAAATTAAATTTTGATTTTTTTTTTTTTACAATTTGTGACAATCCATCCCAAACGAGCCGTTAATGCAGCAAGTTTTATTTTGCGCTACAGGTGAAAATACATGTGAAGGTCGTAATTTGCAGATTCACAGTCCTTTTGCTTACTTTAAAACACCAGCAAAGTTTCATTTAAAGAAAACGATCGAAAATATGAAATATATCTGTATATTTTGAGGACACTCAACAGATATGGAAAAAAATACAAAAAAGGGTTTGATCTATTTTAATGTGTATAGTTCACTAATGTCTTGCTTTGCTTTGCAATGCATATTTTATTAATGCAGAATATTGAACACATTAATAATCTTATCTAACAGGTGTTTTAAAACGGGCGAATCAGTTACATAATTCATTGGAGTAAAAAGGTTTAATGCACTTCAAGATGACATGTTGGGGTACTGTATATTTGACACACTTATCAATAGATTGATGATTCTAAAGGAAAACTTTTTCCTGAAATACATCATAATGATGTTATGATATGTAATAAAAGGAACTTAAAGTACAACTGACTTGTCGCAATGTTGATGGAATGTTCTTGTCTAGACCAATGAGATGTTAGTGTACTTTCAATAATAAATCAAGAAGAGTCATCAGTTGTTTTAATTACCTATTACCCTTCAACAACGATTAAACAGATTTAACTGTATCTAGTTAATGAGTCATTTACATATTTTCAATGGAATCAGTACAGAAAGATAAATCATATATTGCATTCAAAGATATGCCGTTTAAGTTGTCCAATTCACCCGGTTTTCTAAATGCACATCGTAGAGTTATTTCATACCAATGTGTCAGATATACCACTGAGATATACGAGAGATATTCAAAAAGTCCTAATTTTTGTATTATAACGTTTGTTCTATTAAAAGTAGCTACTTGAAAATTTGCATAAATATACCTAAGAATGTCGCCTACAAACTATTGACCAATAATATCAACAACTTGTTGATACGTGACCTGAAAACCACAGCAGGGTTTAGTAGCACCGGAAACGGTAAAATATCCAATGCCATTGTACCTGAAATTGTATGTGCAGCTAATGTATGAACAAACATCTGTATACCAAATATTCATGTAAGTTAAGGAACAAAAAGTGTACCTTACAGTCCAACAAGATATTCGTCACTGATAAAATAAACGGTTGACTGATAGAAATTAGCCATTGATGTCTGGTACACTCTAAGGTTACAAATATCATCACAGTGTGTTAGTGTGTTTCAATATCGCGTGAGATATCAATGTGCGTTTTTCTATGTTAGAAAAATCCGGTAAAGGTACTACACCTTAGTTTTCGGCCAAAAATTGAATTAGGATCTACTATACAAAGTGATTACAAACCAAGCTTAATAATGCCATCATTTTACTTCTTGTTTTACCAAAGACAAATTCTTAGTAAACTGTGTCTTTAGTGATTTTTATTGCTACAAGGATTATTTGTTCCTATTACATTATTATTGTTGCGTTTGTGAACGGCTATTGTTTTCAGTTTGGGATAGCTTTTTTTAATCATCTTGTATAATTGAATGTTCATTCTTATTTTTATAGACTTTTCAATGTATATATAGCAATACTATATGGCCATAGCCTTTTAATTCACTGTACTTGAGCTACTTCTAAAATGTTGCACATATTTTGACCATTTCCGCTGTTCCAAATCTTACTGCGGTTTTCAGATCATCTGCAAAAAAAATTGACACATTCTTTGCAACATTTTTAAGTGATATGTTTTAGCTATATTTTGCCAAATTTTAAGTTGCTACCTTTGATAGGACAAAGTTATGATACAACAATGACCCTCGTAATTAAATATACTTTTTACTATGCTTCAGTTATAGAATCTGATTATAGTCAGACAGCAAATCTTTGATATGGACAAGTACGGGTATAAGTGTGTAAATTTAGTACATGAGCAATATTCTCTATACATGAGTTATATGCTAGACCATGTTGTTTTGAATTTGTTATCTCAATTTGTGACTAACACAAATTCTTTTTAAGTGTATTTTGTCTAAAACATGTTTTGCCATCGGAAAATGGATAAAAAGCACATACTTCAATTCAACAAATGGCCATAACAGAAAAAGTAAGCATATCTAAGCCAAATCGTATGAAGGATATTGATACCTATCAATAATATCAATACAAACCCAAAAAGCTAAAAAGGGGACGCTACAGTTTAACACTTTATAGTCTTGCTTTAAGTGAAGTTGTATTCATAACCCGTCAAACACATTTTGTACCAAGATAACTCGGAGCCTTTATACGAGTTACATTCATTACATAATACATCTTAGAGTCGCATTCTTGATTCTACTGAGATGAGGCTGATCAATGCATTACGAATGTATCGCTCGTGGCTACTATTTTAGCATCTGCTCTTTTTGAAATATCGATAGCTGAAATTTTATGACAGAATCAAATTATAATACCAGCTAAATACCATCACTGCTGAAATGATGCGTGAAAGAATAAATGATACAAACGTGCAAAAATGTGAAAAAACTACTGTTAAATCGAAGACAATCAAAAGTCAAACTTCTATATTTTTTTTTTTCAAAATTATGAGGCTGATTCATATAATTTAAATGTGACGCGTTGCATCAAAAGATACATCTTTGCTGCAAATCCGATTTTAGGCATGGGCATCTGAAGTTGAAAATGATTGAAAAGTGCTCGGAAGGTCCATGTTAGATATCATAAAAATGTGGTCCAGAACATATTTTAAATAAATGAGAAAATAAAACCCTTAAATGTGAAAAGATCCACTTTTCGCTAAAAAATGTACGTGAGACCATGGCACTTGAGTATAACAAAATGCGACCAATTTGCAGGACAAATAACAGCGCATTACGATAATTTCCCCTCACAAATTTGGTATCGTCTTTGTTTGTCTTTGTCTCAAGAGCATATATACCAACTTTGATGTCAATGGAGGAAATAAAGGTGCTGGTTGCTATGAAGATATGAAATGGTACTTTGAGTTTGAAATCATGATTTTCAAACGTGTTTTTCTAAGAAGTGTGTTTTCAAAATCCGTCAATGTTGTCATTTTTGTTTTGTCATAGCTCAGTCACGCGGCTTTGGTTAAACTATCTAACTCACTTTTGAACAATTCTTATCTAACAGACTTTCTTTGATAATTTGAGGGTGTTCTATCCATTGATGGTACTTGAAAGTCTCTAAAAGCAAACTACATCTTTTTAATCTGGAAATGGTAAACAACATTTAACAGCATAAAATTAACAAACGTCCTATGTCTGAATTTCAAATGTGATATTCTAAAATTGTTGCTTTTCAAGTAAGATAGTTTTACCAAATCAGGGCCAGACTGTGACCGAATGTTCGATAACTCTAACTGTTGTGTCATTTTAAAACTAATAAAACAAGCTTTCAAAACACTCAACTTCTTTTTGGACCCAACATGTACATTTTGATGTGACGTAACGCGTCAAGTAGGCCTTTGCGAAGGGCCGCAAGTGACATTTAAAAAAAAAAACATCTTTTTTCAATGCACGATTAAAATATACATTTTGTCCAAATATAATCTGTTGTTAATATATTTTCAAAAATGCTTCGAACAATACAATGTATTTTAGATATCGGACATATAAGTGGCTTATCATGTTTAATACCAAAAAGACGATTTGTGCCCTACAAACAAAATAACCTTATCATGACTGATCCTTAACCACTCGAATGTAAAGCAAGTACTATAATTTGATATCAAACATGTGTCGAGGACATTATGGACTGCTTGATAATGCTAGATATAAAAAGGACGTCACTTCACATAGATACGTTTTAAAGGAAAAGGATATTTGTATGAGCACAACACGATTATAATGGTGACGTCCGGAATATGTATTGTTATGGTCATACATTAATAGAGAATTTAAAAATTAATAAAGGTCCAGGAGTTACATGCACATTGCAGCCATCATCAAGAAGCTGTCAAAACTAAGGTTTTATCACTAGTATTCAAAAGTATCTCAAATTGGAAAAAGTGTCTCAAATTGAAAATCACCTCATAATGTATCTCATTTTGCTTATTGTTTTTTGAAGCAAAATGAGATACAATATGAGATGATTTTCAATTTGAGACACTTTTGCCAATTTGAGATAATTTTGAATACTAGTGTATGGATAGTCATGTTGGTTAGCTAATGCTGTGAAGTATGACTTAATTCTGCTGTTGTAGGAATGAGTTTAGTCCCATAGCCATTACCGAGGGATAGATAGATTGTGCAACTTCACCGTTGAAACTATATAGTATCTGATTTCTTACTTCTCAGCGTGACTCTGGGATGAAGTTGTGGAAAGGGAAATAAAAACTACCAACCGGGAAGTAGTCTTAGTCCGGCCAATTTTTGAACATGGTTACTTCAGGAATGTTAATGGGGTGTAATAATTGCATTTATCAAACACATGTATAACTAGTATGTTACTTGTAGTAAATATCACCTTTATTTACACAGACGCCACTTAATCGAATAGAATTGCTAATGGACAACATAGAAAGTAGATTAACCGTGAATTGTATTTATTTAAAGAGCGTGACTTGACTGCAGTTCATGTGATTTATTCGAACATTACACATGTACGGTATGTTAAATCTTTTCTGAGAATGATTTCATTCAAACCATCAAGTTGAATATGAGATGTTTTAAAAAAATGTTATTATAGGTATGATATTTTATCGAAGAGCATTAATCATCTATGTATTGCCACTGCAAAATGGTTTAAATGTCGGTGTGTGCACTTGTATTTGAGTTTTGGTGAATCCCCTTTAATCATTCAGTAGCTTGTGTTTTTGAAAAAATGATATGTTATCATAAATAATCTCAATATTTAGTAAAACCAAATTCACACAATCATTTCGGATATGTGTAAAATACTAAATTCGATTATAAAAAAACCTTAGCTGATGCTATAATTTATTTCTAACGAAAATAAGTGATTGCTTGATTAAATACTAGTATACAAAATTCCAACAGGATAAATGTCCAGGACTTCAGTCAATAGGTTTTTAGGGATTTGTTGTCACCGTGTTGTTACGCAGGTGCACTCTTATATATTCGTTAACAACGACATACTTAGGCGTTTTATTTTCAAGAGTCTCTATGCATTAATATTGATCAGTAGAAACGCCATGGTAAACTTGAACTGGTGTTATTGATACTAGCAGTGTCCAGTTTCATGTATCTGAAAAATATTTATTTCAGTCAAATTGTGCAAGTTGTTAAACGGATTTCAGTTACCTGAAAAAATCAATGCTTAGTTAAAAACCAAATGCACAAACTCATTTCCGACAAGTGTAGAACGGATTTCAGTAACCATAAAAATTCAATGCTTAGTTAAAAACCAAATTCACAAAATCATTTTCGATGTGTAAAATACTAAATTTGAGAGTCAAAAAACCTACGCTGATGCTAAAATTAATTTCAAACGTAAATGAGTGAAAGCTTGTTGATAGAAGATATTAGAGCAGCGTGACTGTACATCAATGTTAGCTCGAGTGGAAGGAAACGTTCGTGTCAATTACATGGCTTTGATTTTGACAAGTGGATTGAAGAAATATGTAACGTGACAGTAAGCAGTTTGACTTTACACGTCTTTTAACATACCAAATTATTTCAGGTCTATTTCATTTTTGCGTAATTCCAATGCAAGTGTTTGATTACAAACGTATATAATTCTCAACGAGAGTCATTTTTAGAAATGTGAAATTACCGAGAAGGATTTCCGTCTGATGATTGGTATATTTGATGTAAGTATTGACATCAAGTCAAAAATTGTAAAATTTCGATCCGCATGATAAATTGATATTCAAATATCCTTATGCGTAATGTAAATATTTGTGTGCATACCGTAACTGTCAACTGTCTAAATCAACATTCAACGTCTGTTTTCGCTATGTCAGAAACTTAGGAAATTATATGACCTATTGGTTATGGTAGGCCTAATCAAAACAGGTCCATCACAAAATGTTTTTATGAATATTTATAATTCGAACATTGACGGCCTACCACACCCCCACTTTTCATGGTGCCCCGTTTTTACATCAAGATGACTGCAACAGCTGCAAAAGAAATCACTTTAATGCCCGGGGTCTCTTTTTTTTTTTCTTTTTTTTTTTGAATAGATTCAAAACCAATAAATATTCTGCATTTGTCGAGGAAATGTTTCCTTTAAGAGGCTCATAATGTTGTTTCACGTTTCTGCTTAGCATTGTTCTTGCTGTTGATAGAAAAGGTTCTAGTCAAGTTGATTCAACGAGACGCATACTAGATTAAATTCCACACTGAAGTGTTTAAAAAGGGCATAACATCAACTCACATGTTCTTGTAACACTAATGAAATGCTCAAACAAGATCTCTCTTTGGGGACGAAAAAAATCAAGTTAAAAAAGTACGGATTTTGGAGGAAACAGAAGCCATCTGTAAGCAGACTTTATTTAATAACATTCAATGGCACGATCTTTTATATGTTTTTACAAGAACATTTTCAGCATCAAAGTATATAATAACTGCATTCTTTCACAATTAAAAATGTAGATGTTGACCATGTGTGCAAAACATTTTTGTTTTACCTCCGTGCCCATCCATTAAACATTAAAAGTCAAAAGTGGATATCGTAAGAGCCGTTCTACAAGATATCCTTTAACACTTCAAGATTTCAAGATTTACTGTTCACTGGGGACGAAGTATAATTCAAGCATACATCATGTCTAGTAGGGGGCTGAGTGCAATGTTGAATAGATTTCAAAAGATGCATATAGTAGATCGGCAAGAGGTATTCTTACTGCTGCAAAACTTCCGTTTTGACGTGAATTAGTATTTTTATATAAATTTTACTTCATTTCAGAATGTCATGAATCATTATGCGTGAAATTTGTTAAACGTTTAATCATAAGAATGCATTCATTAACGGTTCATTTACATTTTTGTTGGACTAGCGCAATGGTTTTCATTTTCTAACTAACGCCATACATTTCTTTTTTTTTTGGACTCGTGCCGTGTCGAACTAAATCCGTGTCGGACTAGCGCCGTGTATTTCATTTTCGGACTAGCGTTGTGTCGGACTAACGACGTGTTGAGCTAGTAACGTGTTGGGCTAGTGTACTCAATCATAATAGAACAGTGAAGATATGGTGAAACCAATGTACAAAAGGGTGTGGAGAATACGAGAAGCAATAATATACTCATGTTTGTTCAACAAAACCACGTCCATAAACCAACCCAATGAAAATGTCAAAGAGACTTTAAGGGTACGAGGAATCCATATGCTCATGAAAATGTGAATCCTAACTATTTTTCAATCATGAAAAGATAAATAGTTTCCACTGCCTTTGCGGGGACTCGAACCATGGATTATGGC
>JXSR01S037494.1:0-18622 GCA_000969725.1 Ophiothrix spiculata
TTACAGTGTATTTATTCTTGCTTTGCTTTTAGCTCGAACCCGAAAGGTTAATTCTGACCTTGATCCTTGTTTTGGGTCGTAACACCTTAAACAAGAAACTTTACTTGCTTCGGAAGGCACGTAAAGCCATTGGTTCCATCTGAAGTGTACCTGACACACTGTTGGATGTAAAAGAACATCCCGGGCTATTTGAGAAGAGTAGGGAAAACTTTCTTGGTCATGTTGATTATACCTTCAAAAGTATATCATTTCTCTCTAGGACCAGAGAGCTTTGCATTTTACTCCAATTGGAGTGTTGCAAAGTATCTAAGCAGAAGCAGAAGGCTTTCATGCCACTGCACCAACCCACGCTGAGCCAAGACCAAGGGGGAGATTTAGAGTGATGTGAACATAAACTTCGGGGAGTCTACAAGTTTGTTCTTAGGTCAACTGCAACTACCCAAAGGTCATGATCCGAGACAGTCCCATCTCGATGATAAGAGATGGTTTCAGTGTTGTGATCCAGAGTTTCAGATTTCCATCATGTTATACCATTACAGATTAACTTTCATGAACATTTACTCTTAATGTTTCATGTATCACTAGAAAGTTTGTAACTTTTAACATATCTAACAAAACCAACCTTATTTACCTATTTTGGACAAAAATATTTGCAAATATTAGATAAAATAAATGTGAGTTCTAACAATTACAATAGAAGTTGTTTGATCCAATCATCTGCTTATAACATACAAAATTTCATACAATTATAGTTCTATTTTTCATCAATAAAACCTCTTACCAAATATAAAATGGAAGTTTCTTATGAGTAGGCACTATCTGTGTTACATGTGAGAGGTAGTCAAAGCATCAATTTCTCTTTTCTGGTTGAAAGCTTACAAAAATATATGGCCAAATTAAATTAATAGTTTGTCCCAAAGGCTCTCCTCACTTTTAATAAACTAATACGAAATGCGATTTTATTTCATTTGATTTTTTTGTTAAGATTTTTGTGTGTCTGTCACAAAAGTTCTAGAGCGCTATTTTACTAACTTGATGGGCAAAATAGAGTGTCAAAATTAATCGACAACACTGTAATAAAAATTGCTGCAAATATTTGTGAAACCGTGGGAAACACAAACATTTTGCCTCGGATTTTGAGTTTTTTTTCAAAGAAAAAATAAAAAAGGGTAAAAAAAACCCAATTTTCCGGATATTATATACCACAATGCATAACCAGTTAATTCACCAATAAGATTTTAAGAGAAAACCCACATATTTGGTTCCAATATATCCAACAACATCAATGACCTGTTAATTCAATTCATCATGGAGGTATTGTGTTTTGATGACCATGGTTAGAATATCAAATTCCATTCCATTCATGATTCTTTTGTGCCATAATCAGACTGAAATTAAGGCGACTTATACAGCAGGTAAAGCAATAACTATGTTCTGTAATGTGTCATATACGTGATCAACGAAAAAATTGCCTTCATCGCGGTTGATTGGTCGTGCCCCCTTGCGTCATTTCTGTATGGCCTCTCTGATCTTTCGGGTGAAAGTGTTTGAATCTCTATTCTGATATTGATCGCGTATATGACACTCTACTTAAACGAACAGTGAATCCTGGAAGTGAGAATATCAACAAGCTTCGCGGGAAAACCAGTGGAGTGGATCACTTGTGATTAAGCCTCCCGTCTGAGAGGCAAAAGCTAAAGAAAGTCGTGAGTAGAATTGGATTTGTCATACATAATTTTATAATTATTGAATTCTACAATCCTACCAATGCAACTATTTACTGTGCATAGTTTTTTGTTGTTAAGTTACAACAACTGGCAAGAAATTAGATTTGAACGACAAGAAAAAGATAAGAAACCTTTTTTTTTTGCTTGTAACGTTTTTGAAAACTACATTAAAAAAATGAACGTACCTTTTGGACTCCAAAAATCCATTGTCTGTACAGGAAAGTTGAGAATAGGAACCCCAAAAGTAAGCATCACCAATATTGAAAGTCTGCTAATGCCACTGGTTATTATAGATGGAAAATCAAGAGTAGATTTCCATCTACTATAGGCCAATTTATTGGACAGCGTAAACACAAATCTCCATTGTTTGTAAATGCAACTCCTGCATGGATTTTTGTTTAAATTGTCCAATAAATATTTATTTTGCCTATAGATAATCTCTGCTGCTACTTTTCACAAGGTGTGTAAGCACCATTTTGAAATTCATAGGGTAGTAACCAAATATTTAAGAAACTTTTTTAACCTCAACTCTTCCTATGATAATATTAATTTTAAAGACTCTGGTATGGAGATATTTTGGTATGTCATTGAATGACCAACAAGAGGTAGTTAGTGGCCCAAACATCTTCATTAATCCACAAACAATAAGTGAATCCACCAAAGAACCAATCAATTAAAATATACTCAAATAATTGTCAAACTACAGACCCCGATATGAAGAATTTGTTCATCCTTTGCTGTAGTTTCGATAAAGTTTGTTAAATTGTTCTAGAAAGATAAATAAGAAGACACAGTATGGTCCTGCTCGTGTGTAGTACGGTGTGAATCCTTTCCATAAGCTGAAGAAGCCCTCTTTGCGTATCGTCTGTCCAAATACATCCTGCAATAGAAAAATGCCAATGGAAGCTGTTAAGTATGCACATGTTGTAATACATAATTTACTAAGGTAAAGGGCGGACTGTATCTCTTTTGAAGCGATTGGGCCCCACTCCACTTTTTCACGGATATTACGCATGTTGCCCACGGGATTCAAACCCACGACACTCAATGCCTGAAGATTAACAGTCCAGATTTCTACCGCCAAGCCATACATGTCCCATGATACTAGCTGCATGAACAAGGTACTCTTAAGAAAACGGCTTGAATTCAAAATGTGATATCCAAATTGTCCTTACCATAACGCCTTTGTACTCTGGTTTTCCATTGATAACCTGCATATTCTGGATTCTGAAAGAAAAAAAGATTTATGGCAAAATAAACCCTTTGCAAACTTTACTACCTTCGTACTATTATGATCAAAAAGAAACAAACATATGAACAAACAAACATACGCGCCAAAGGTACATTGTGGTGATTTTGTACACTAAACATTGTGGGATGACAAAAATCATCCCACAATGTTTTTCTAATATCACCCCATAATATGGGTAGCTACTTACCACTCTACATGTACACCAATCCCATAAAGACAAATGTGTACTTCCATTGTGGGTATGCTTTTAATTCCATGTTCTAAGGTGTTCTTACCCCCTCAAGAGGCCGTTGAAGCCTATTTAAATTGTGGGGTTGGACTAACAATGTCAAAAAAACCACAATGTTGATTTGTACTATGATGTATCAATCGTCCCACATTGTGCATTGTGGTATGAACAACAAACAAACAAGCAAACAAACAAACAAACACAAAAACAAAGCAAGCAAACAAACAAACAAAATAAATACACTTACCTGGTTTTAGCTACATCAATTGGTGTTGATGTTATAGTTGAAGCAAAACCAGCCATCATACTGGCACAAAAATGACATACAATATTGTCTGGAAAATAACCTGAAATTAAAAAAAAAAAGTAGTTCAAATATTTGGGTAATGCTTTCATCCAAGGCACCCATGCATAAATTATTGGAAAAAATAATGAATAGAATTTTAAAGATGGGCTATTTAATTGAATGTTTACATACAGGGTGGTTCAAAACACTCAGAACCCAAATTCAAGGTCACTTTTCAGATGGAAATTGAACATGAATCAACTTCAATTTGCAGATGCATCATCTGGTGGGAAAAGATAGCTGAAATTTTGAGGAAATCATTGCATTTTTGGGTCTTAAGATACAATTCAAGATGTATTAATCTTTCTTCATAATGGTTTGTCCACAGAGCTTTCCTTGGCTTTTTGTGACAGGTTTACTTTGATTTGTAATGCATTCAGGAACTAACCTGCATTTGTTACATTGTATTTGTGTTGCGGGCTTTCCTGTTATTGAATTGCAGGCATTTCAGTGCGCTGTCTTGGTTTATCCTTGAAATTTCTTCGCTTTATTCTCTTGACTTAGTAGCACCTAGCTCTTGCTCAGAGCTGTCCACTACCCTCTGCAGAGAATCAAAAGTGTGCTGAAAAGACAGCTCTTGAATACACACATCTTGTTTGTTGAGATCCTGACAAAGCTTGGTGGCTCTCAAAATACTGCATACAGAGAATAATTAGAGAATAAGTACTGAGAACCAGAGACTCTGACTGAGAACTAAATCCTGTTTCTCAATTCACAGCAGGGGCTACCTGGCTCACACTTATGCCAAGCACCCTGAAGCACTTTGTACAAACTCATTAGCAAAAGTTAAATTTGAAAATTTGTTCAAATTTTGTGGTGTATATATTTTCACTATAAAGATTGAACTCCAAATGTGACAAATTGAAGTATATAATTTATTTGATATTGGCCTACAGTCACAGTGACTTACTTATAGGTCAATAATTACACAAAGCAATCAGATATGATAACTTTATGAACAACACTTTCAGTAGTGAATTAGCATTGCTTGACTAAAATAAAAATGGCACTTTTGTAAGTTGATTACAGTGGCTTTGGGAGAAGACCTAAACTTGAAGCTTGGGGGTAAATGTGCTATTGTTGTGATTATAGAGACAAATCGGTTTAGATTGTGGTCAGATAAGTAATTCATTTGGGAGTGATCAAATCTCAATCCAGTCTACTAGTTCCCTTCCCCCAGCCAGCGCGCTACGCGCGCTGGCTGGGCTCATTGCTGGGTCCGTGGGAGGGGCGGTCTGTGGGAACGGTACTAGTTCTAAGTAGCACCAAAGAGCCAATTCCAATAGACACGAGAAAGTAACCAAATGCAGCTAATTTGTTAAAGAGTAGCTAACCAATTGCATAAATGAATTACAGACAAATAAAGAAACAATCATGAGTGCTGTAGCACCATAAACCAAGCAATCACCATTATGCTGCTGTCAAAATAAATAGCTGCAATTGCAGCCACGGATCCAGGGGGAGCGTAAGGGGCGGGCGCCCCCCGTAAAATTGGCAAAATCATGCAAAATCAGCTTAATTTGGTAAATTTTTGTTATAAAAGCTGAAAAACACACTCTCCGCCCCCGTAAAATTCAGATCCTAGATCCGCGACTGAATTGGGGCTCCATTATGCAAAGTTATGTTAAGGTACATTATTCAAATCAATTTCACTTCCATCGGGTGAACTTGTGCAAAACATTCTGCAGAGCAACATGTGTGGTACCAAATGCATTGCAAATCAATCATAGCAAGATAAAAACAAGAACAATTGCAAATTTCGTTTTACATTGTTTGTGATTTGTGATGATTAAATAAATATTATTATTATAAGGCAAAATAAAATTTATAGTAATAGTTTGTCTCAAAGCTCTCCTAGTCTTGAAAACTAATGCGAAATGCGTTTTTTTTTAGATTTTTTTTTTCGTGTGTGACAGAAGTCCTGAGTGCTTTTCTACAAGAGTTCCATATGTACCCTCATATATTTACATGATGGCCTTTTGGGGACTCAAAAACAGAATAAAGAATCAAATAAATTAAATTAACCATTGTTGTCATTTGTTTTTCATAATTTCGGTGAAAAATAAAATAAAAAAGGTTAACAAAATCCAAATTTCGGATTTTGAGGGAAACTAACGAGGATGATAAAACTAATGCGCGCGGGAGCTTTGAGACAAACTATTTATTTTATTTGGTCTAACCGAGAGAAACACACTGAGAGATGCCATCATGGACAAGCCAATTTTAAGCAAGATTTACACACAGAAATGTGTCTTAAGACCTAATACCGCAAATTGCATAAAACTTTCAGAGATGGTTTGTATTATATCCCCAAATAATGCCCTTAAACTGCGATTGATTCAGGTACAATTTCTATCTGAAAAATTACCTTGAACTTGGGTTCTAAGTTTTTTAACCACCCTGTATCCTGTATACATATGAGAAAGAGAAATAAGAGAGCTTCAATATCCTCTTTTTTGTACTTTATATCAAGAAATAGTGGTTGAATATAAAAGTATGTCATTCCTAAAGTACAATTATTTCAAAATTCCATGGAATCAATGTATCAACAGAGACCAGGGCTTTGAAATCATTGCTAGATTCTTTCATATTTATTTATCACTATATAGTTGATTTTTAATCCTGTGACACTCCTTGCATATTGGGAGAGGTAGAATAGTTTATAGGAAATGGATTCCTTAAATTTCCTTCTTACCAGTTGAGAGTAACATTTGTTTGGCTTGTGAATAGGTAGCAAGCTGCGTAGCATTGTTTATTGTTGCCCTGGTAACAGTTGGAAGACAACCCTAAAATATGAATGAATATAGCTACAATTAGAAAACCATTGAAAGAGGCTAGTGTGTAAAGCAACAATTTTGCTGTTATTGCAATGCTAATCATTGCCATTACTCTTAAATAAGAAGAGGAAATTTAATTCAAAACAAAATAAGATGTTTAAGAGAACTTATTACAACGTTTTTTTGTTAAATTAAAGTAACAGCATGAATACTATACATGCTGATACTTTAATTTAACAAACAAAACTTGTGTATACATTGTATAGTTTGATATGACAAGCCTTTCTACAATATTTGATCGTAATTGGCTGCCATTTTGTCTTTTGCTTACAGGTTATGCATTCGAACAAAGATCTAGAGTACTTTATTTTATAATTTATTAAAGCATGATTTGTTATTTTTCATGTTAATAGATATTCTTAAAGCCCAATTTTAAAAACTAGGCATGTGGAAAGAGGTGGAATGAAATAGTTGCATATATTTCTCTTCAAAACAATACAAATCTTGACACATGTTAAGCTTCTATTGCAGTTTGAGTTACAATTTCAGGAACTTACATGTATGTAATGATGTGACCAAGTTTTAACCAATCAGTGAATAATAACATGACAGTAAGTGTTATAACCAAGAAATTAATTATTAATGTTCATTTTAAAGATGGTGTCAACACACCATCCCGGGGAGGGGGTGATTGAAGAAAAAGTGGTATGCATGCTTGTCAGAAAAACGCCGAATAAGGGTTGGATTTTGACCGATTAGCGTCAACGACATCTTTAAAAAAGGGGTGCCTTTTCAGGGTAACCTTCAACGGTAAGGGTCGTCATTCGTCATATTATGATATCTTCAACGTTTAGGGTCCCTTTATATAATTGAAAAGGCTTCCAATGTATTATATTAATGTTTTTTATGGCAGTAAATAGTGTGTTATGCCGTTGAGGGCCCATTTCAGTATGTTACGCCATTAAGGGATCAAATGTCCATTACGCCATTTACGGGACAATATTTGTATATTATTATAATTAGTAATAAATAATTATAATATATTATTTGTATATTTCATGCCATTTAGGGTTGGAATTTGCTGTACTTGATTACGACAATTATGCTGCTTTCATAGTTTTGCAGGTTTGTCGCTTTGTAGCTCTGTCGTCTGCTTTGTTTCACACTTTTGTAGCATTGCAGTTTTGTCGCTTTTGCCGCTTCATGTCGCTTTGAAAGTTGAATTCATTTCAAGTCGTAACATCTTGTCGTGCGACAAAATTTTGCCGATATCGATTATCTCAGCGACATGCAGCTTTGCCGCTACGACAACCAGAAGCGACAAGATTTTTCAAAAAATATATGTCATGCAGTGACAAAGCTACAAAACTATACAAGTATGAAAGCAGCATTAGGGTCTGATTTTGAGGTATTCTGACGAACATCTTTTCTTTGATGGTGGGTTGACACCACCCTTACTATACCAACTATGACAATTACCAGCATGAGTTATGAACTGGAATGGTGGGTATAGTTGATGACGATGTTTCGATGAACAATGTAGCAGTGTTAACCATGATTGATATACCAACAAGAAATCCCAAACTCATGTAACACCAAAGTTGGATTTGGAAATTATCTTCAAAGTTAAAAATAGAAAATTGTATGTCATTAGTATTTTCACAATCATATCAGGGGCCGATTTCACTAACATTAAGTGATGATCGCTAACCCCATTATAATCACTAAACTTCAAAAATGATTGCTAAATTGTTAAAAAATACCTGCTATTTACTGATCATTTTTGGAGTTAGCAATCAAAATGGGGTTAGCGACCATCGCTAAATGTTAGTGAAATCGGCCAAGGTATAGTTATACAATAGTTTGCATTAAAATATTACTAATTTAACTAACTAGCCTATTTGAGAAATAAAGAATTATGTACAGTGTATCTTTTTCAATCATGAGGCAGTACAACTAGCTTTATTCAACAGTTACAAGACATAACTATGGGCCAGACTATAGTTTGTCACTAGCCACCAAATGATTTGTTGACCACAGACACCCCCACACACACACACCATGACACACACATACCACCCCATCCTTACGTGACAATATTAAGCCATTTTGAAACAAAAGTGGGTCAAAATTGTCAAAATAATCAAATCAGATGTTCTCTAGCCTAAAAATATCCTTTGAAATGGGTAGGAATTTATTGATTGCCAATTCATAATTTGAGTACCCTCCCCACCCTGGGTATAAACTGAACACTTTTATTTAATTTAGATTATCAGTTTAGTAGTAGAAATAAAATCTATAAAAAATTACTGGTTAGTTGCCCATCTGGGTTGTACATGTACATATCCTTACCTAAATGTCAACCAAAATGATTAAGAGCATTCAACATGGGATATGAATTAGAATGATTAATGATAGCAATAAAAACCACCTATGAAATGAATCCATATTAGCATCAATTGGCCTAAAAAAGTTGTTGACTTGGCCTTTACGACCTACCAACAATTTGCGAAATTTAGGGTTGCTATATTTTTTCAAACTTTGACCTTTTTCAATTGTGAATTTGGTGAAAATATTCTGATTTATGGGATGAGATGTAAGCAAAAATATTTATAAAATGTTATAAATTTACATAAAACAAACATATATCAGGGGTGTGAGAGTCAAGTGATAAAAAAGCTGAAAAAAAACCCTAAAAATTGTGACAAAATGACAAAACAGACTGAAAATGAAAGAAAAAGCTCAAATTGGGACTCTTTTGACGGCATTAAAAAAGCTGAAAGCAGCTTAAAAGCTGAATTCTCACACCCCTGATATATCTTGATTAAATAAACCAAACAGCATATATATAAATTATTTTACTAGGCAGTCAATATTTGTATAATATTCAACCTACACGCCACAAAGTTAGCACCCCTTCTTCTCTACATATCCTATACAAAGCATTGAAGACATTGGAATAACCACGCCGTTGCGTGGGTGGCAACCTACAGGGGCAGAACAAAAGGAAAGATAATAAGTATCAAGAAATGTTGTGAAATGAAATCCAATTTTATAACAATATCACACTTACAAACAGAGTTGAGCTCATAGAATGTTTTGTGGTTTTTTTTTTTTTTTTTGGGGGGGGGGGGAGGTAGTGAACCAAGACCTGATATAAAAAACAAATTTTGGCATGTTTATACATATAAGGTGGGTACAATATTTTGATTAATTATTTTAACCAGGATAAAATTTTGGGGAGAGCTGCACGAGTCTACGTTGATTCTGTCAAGCAGAGTTTGTAAAAATATTTGGATTTTCTTTTATTGATTAACAGTTTAGGAGAATTAATTACTTGATTTCAGCAAATTCATTTACAGGAGTGGTTTTTTTACGAGTTTAGATTCACAACAAAATTCTGTTTCAATGGAAGAATAATCAGTTTTTGGGAAATTAAAAGTGGTGATTTGAAAGAGAGCTCAACTTTTAAACAACCATTTTGAATTTAAACGAACATTCTTAATTAAACCACCTTTTTGCTAGTTTCAGAGGGGAAGGAAAAAATAAAAGAATAAACAAGAAAACACCGTGACATACCTTCCATCAGCCAGCATTCTCACCAAAGCAACATCTGTTGGAGTCCATATCATGGCACTGATCCCACCTGATATCATGCCTAGAAAATAAAGGCAAACAAGCTGCTTAATTCACAACAGGAAATTGTGATCCTCAATAAAAAAAAACCCCACTTCATATAGAGAAAAAGCACTTTCAACATCATTTAACACAGAAGTCCCCATTCAGGGGAAAAATGACAACTTCAAATGAGTAAATGCAGGCCACATTTGTTAACATGCTATACAGGGTGAGTCAAAATAAAGTGTAATCTAATCAATGATTTTATATAACCATTTCCTTTTATTTTTTCGCAACAATTTTTCTGTATGAGATATCAAATTTCATTAGCTTTCAAATAAAATTTATTGCGTTGAAATTGGACAAAGCATTCTAAAGTTATAGTCATTTGAGTGGAAGTACCCAATTTGAGCGGCGAACAAACTATGCTATTTAGTTTACGTGCGTACTGGTAGCAAAGACCATCTCTTTCAATTGTTATGATAGGAACGCCTATGGAAATAAAATAACAATAAATTAATAGGCTGTTGAATGTGGACTGTGAAATATCGTCGGGTAGTGGGTTGACTCTTGAGGTAACAGTAATGACGTTCAGATCTCTCGAAAAAGCTTTTCTAATTCGGTTGTTATTTTGTTGAATCACCCGGATCAGGATCTTCCAGAGCCTTATTAGTTTCTCTTAAAAACAATCTTTTAAAAAGCTTGAGGTGATGGGACCTAGTTGGCATCCGTAAACTACAGAAAAAACAGATGGCAATTTTCAACCGGACTATGAGTCTGATGATACCTAACTGCAACAAGATGCCAGTGCCAATTGCCACATTGTTGAACCATTATTTAGACTCCTGGCATTGGTTGTCAAGATTGTGCACTGATATATGAAATGGCCATCAGTACTTTGACCTGCATCATTTAAGCTTCTTCAGTACCTCTGAACAACGTGTGCCTGTTTAAAATTTTGAATGCAGCGTCAAGTTCATTAATGCACAATCAATAAGATAGTAAAGATGTTGAAGCAAAATTGGTTCGACATCAAAATTGGGTACCTTTACTTAAACGGCTGTAACTTGTAAATGCATTGGTCAATTTCAACAAACTAAAATGCTCATGAAAGCTGATTAATTTGCTATTTATCAAGTATAATTAAAGTTGATAAACATAACAGATTTCCTGTAAAAAATGCCTCTGTTCATTACACTTTAATTTGACTCGCCCTGTATTGTTGGCAAACAGTAACACATATTTTTGCAAGTTTATAGCTTGATGCATGATTGTACATGCTTGGCATTTAATGTTGTCTCAGTTACTGTCACTTTCAATCAATAGTATGTTAATAACAAAATCTTCACTAATTTTGAAGTTTGAATTACCTATTAAGATCTTGACATAAAAGTGTGGTGGTCTGCCATCAGATCTGAAAATGACAAACAAACAAACTTTATTGTTCACAGGACATTTATTGTTCACAGGACATTTATATTCATACACTCTGCGTGTCACCTAGCCAATAAGAACGCAAGAATACAAAGTATGCGGAGTGCAGTGGATTTTCACAATGCACTGCTCTTGTTGTGTTCCGGTTTGCGTGGCAGGCGTTTAGTGCGTATGAATGTTTCATTGTTTTTGTCGGGTGATGATTTATTTAGTTTAGAAAAGTTTTGGACTTTGATGGTTATATAAACTCCTTATTTCTTTTCCCAAAAGATACAAAATTATTTTTCTGTTGTGTATGAATTAGATTAATAAATTTGCATTCCATTATGCTCGTAAAATGAGACAAATTCAATGCACTTGTGGTAAATTTTGATTGCTGTCAATGCACTCGGCCCTTACGGGCCTCGTGAATTGGACACATCAAAATTGACCACGCGTGCATTGATTTTATCTAATTTCACTCGCGCATTAACCTATACGTAAAAATTAATGGCAGGATTTTAGTTACAAAATACATAAATAATAACTGACATACCTTGTTGCCATTTCTAAGGCATTCGTGTATAAACCCAGCCGTGTAGCTCCATAGGTGCCTTGCCTCAATACTGATGCCGTCAGTCTGTATAGAAAAATTACAACAAAAAAAATATCTCTAATAATCATTACATCAGAAATTGGCACAACAGATTCAAAAGGATACAAAATTATTTGACTACCTGTCAATCAAGTTATAATGAGAAAACAAAGAAGAAACCTTAGCAAAGCTGCTGCTTTACACTGAGCATAAACATGATATGCAATCTCCCTCCTTTAGCTGTGATAACAGCCAAGCCAATGTCAAACTTACCCATTGTACAAAGCAAAGAAGCCTTCTCTCCAAATGTCACATTCTGCTGCCTTTACACTGGACAGAACCCACTGTCCGACATCACCCCTATATGTCCATGATAACAATCAAACCAATGTCAAGCTTACCCATTGTACAGCGCAAAGAAGCCTTCTCTCCTGATTACATCTGCTGCCGCATGTAAGCTGGTTTTATGATGTACTATACTACCACCACTCTTATCTGAAAATTAGCAAGTGGTTTGAAATTTGGGATGAAAATATGTACCAAATCACTTCCAACCCTGGCCAATTTCACAAGCAGCTCTCTTTTTGTGAAACACCTATAAACAACATATTGGTAGGCCTTATGAATCCACACACTAACCATTTGATTTCAAAAGCAAATTACCAATGGAATACAGTACCGCTACCAGGACAGTGTCCAAAAAGCAAAGCAAAGTAAAAGCAACTAACAAGAAATTTTACTCTACTTGCTCCGTGGTTCGAAAGTCACGTTAAGCCGTTGGTCCCCTGTACGAATAGACTCCTTCATGGGGTTTTGCATGTCAAGCAAGTACAATGTATAATTGATTGATTTAGGGAGCTCAATCATGAAGGATATGTCCTATTCATTTTACAGTTTACCACTTGGACCCCTCTAGTGGCCGAATATCTCCTTCTTTCAAAGCTTCATTAATCAACTTCCTTTCATTCTAAACCTCAGTAATATGTGTAAAAATTTGTGATTTCCAACTGGATTTAATCCCAATCCTGTGTCTAGGCAGTGATTTAGTGCTCATATAGAGGATGTATTCTGAATTTACTGATTTTTCCTTGCAGCCTATGCTTTGGGGTAATTAGGATTAATTCCAAGTTAAAAGGAATTAATAATTTTCTTGAACAGATACCAACCAAAAAATAATGAGATATATTTAAATGCATGGTCAATAGATCTGATCTTTTTATTTATAATTATAACATTTGTCGGAAAGCCAGGCTAATCCCAATAGTGTATATATGCATGAAAATCAAGAGACGCTTCCATAATGTGAACGACAGAATTTTAAAGAATTTTCTATTTTATATGCAGGAGGAAACTGAAGTGCTCGGAGAAAACCTGCGAAGATGGGTATGGATCAACAACCAAATTCATGAACAACCTAGGTCCGACCAGGAATCGAACCCGGGTCTCGTTGGTGAAAGGTGAGGGAAGAAAGGCTGCGCCAAACCATCCCCCAAGTGTTTGGGTGCAGGAAGAAACTGGAGTGCCAAGAAAAATAATTTATTTATAAATTGTACAGTGCTTACTGCACTGATGAAAGGCAGGTGATGGTACTTTAAAAATACAGGAATAGCGTGACATCCACACACGCTGAATATAGACTTAGTAAAATTTCACATCAAATGTCCCTGCTAAATACTCACTGCTCATATTCAACTGCATACGGTTTTTAACCAAATCAAAAGGATGAACTACTGCAGCAGCACCCATCCTGGATAAGAAAACATATGCACATAATTAGTTTGCAACTAAATATTGTTCCCCATTATTAGATCTATGACTAGTTTCACAGTAAAGTGCGCCACTAAGTCCCAAGGACTTTATCATTTTATTAGTAAGAAGAAATACAATTTGAGCTAGTTGATTTATAAGAACATGTTATACAGAGATAATAAACAGTGTTTTAAAATTTAAAAAGTATTGTGAAAAGTGTTTCTAGATGAAAATGTATTGCTAACGTTACTATTTATTGGACAGACAATGCATTTTCAATGGTTTGTCCAATAAGTGGTCATGTTAGCAATAAACTTTAAGCATGGCTAATATTTATTTAGAGAGAAATGTGAATTGTGAAACATTATATTCTGAATATGTATTAACTGTGCAGTAAATGCACATTAATCAAATTGGGAAATCTATCTGTGAAAAAACAATATTCAAAATTTAATTTTTGCTAATGTGACTCACATTAGCCATCTTAAACAGTGCTTGAAATGCATCTTTCGTGAGTTACTACAGTAGAAACTCATTATAACAAAATCTGATATAAGAAAAGCCCTGTTATAAATTTAAAGTAGTAATTTGCCTGTACCATTTTACTAATTTCTTTTGTTTTTTATTGTTTTAAAAACCCTGATATAACGAAACTTTGGATATAAAGAAGTAATTTGTCTGTCCCCAGCAACTTCGTTATAATGAGTTTCTACTGTATAAAACAATCATTTTTGTCTTAAACTGTTAGAAAATATGAAATAATGAAATATTTGACCGGCCTATCTTTCTGACCGGACCCGGGAAAGGGGAAACTGGGCATCAACTTTCATTAGCCTAGGAGTGTCTGTTTGTTTGGCAAGTTTTTCCTTCTCTCCATTAAATAGAATATGCGCTATGAATATTAGTGCGATATGAATCCTAGGTTTTATCGCATGATATGGAATTGTAAAATATTTCCTTTTGCAACATCTTGCTATTGATGGGATTATGCTTGATATTCAAAGGACGGATCACATGTCAAATTCAGCTGTGGCCAACAAGGAACCACTTATCCATTGGGTACAAAGGCAACAGCTGTGCTTTTTTGAGGCATGTGCTGCATCTCTACATGACTTTGCTTAACAGGAAAGAGGGTGATACTTTAACAAACATTTATAACTCTTTGTGATATAGACCCAGGTGATAAGATCATAGCTTTCTAAATTATAGATATCATTGATATCTTAGAGCAACTTACGCAGCCATGCCGCCAGTAAGAAACTTTCCATATTTCTCATGTGATGATGTTGTCTGTTCCGTAACTCCCATTTTGGTAGTATCTCTTGATCCCTAGGTCTTTCCATAGAGTCACATAGTTATCCCTGTATACACACAGTAAATAAAAGGAGAAAAATATGTGAAATAAATCTAAAACTAGAACTTACTTTGCAACTGTGCGACGTTGAGACCATTACCAATGGTCTTCAACAGGCATCTGATTCTTGGAATTGGTCATGCAATCCTTCGACATAAGGGATGACAACCATGCCCTTTGAAGGTGACTCCGAATCTTTGTTCTTATTCCTTTTCTTCAGTTGTTAGAGGGGGCCAACCCAATCAACCGCGATGAAGGCGCTGTATTTCTCGATCACTTAAACAATCCACTTCTACGAAAACCGATGACGTCACCTAGAAACGACAACTTGTACAGGTTTCCAGGAAGTAGCAGTGGATTGGATCACTTGTGATCAAGCCATCAGAAAGAGAGATTAGAGATATGGGGCATAATCAATGATAATCGCCTTCTGCGAGTGACCAAAGCCCTCCATGAGTGACTTACAGTGCAATCATTTTCTATGACAAACAGCAACTCCCAGTATGTTAATTAGTTCAATACACACGCGGTCTAAAGTATTTCCGCACAAACACTTTATTCAGCCATATCTCACAAGTCGTTTATAAGGAAACTATCTGGAAACTTATGTTGCTTTTGGTCAGATCTGATAGGTAATCTAGTTAAAAGTAAAATTGAGCTCCGAATGGGATCAACCCTCTCACCTTCGGGTAGGGGGCAACAACACAAATGGGTCGAAAAAGGTGATTTTTAGGTCAAATTTGATTTGACAACGCCTGGGTCAAGATCACTTCACCGCTCAAGTTGAGTGGTCATATGGAATGTGTATATGTAATAGGAGTGACAAGATCCCATTCGGAGCTCAATTTTACACTTAACTAGATAACCTATCAGATCTGACCAAAAGCAACATAAGTTTCCAGATAGTTTCCTTATAAACGCCTTGTGAGATATGGCTGAATAAAGTGTTTGTGCGGAAATACTTTAGACCGCGAGCGTACATTATAAAAATGGGTTCAGGGTTTAATTTAAAGCCCTAAACGTTAGACTTCATTACAGTTCTTGTTCTAAGTTTGCATGATAGTCATGGTGAATTCATTAAAAATAATGCTAGCGTTCCATAGCGGTAGTTGCATGGTTCATTGATAGAAGATAATAGTGTCTTGATTAATTTGGAAATTCTTTTATTTTGACATGGATGTGTACAGAAGATACAGCTGCAAGTTTCATCACCATACTGCAATTCATGGGATGTATGTATGTAAATGTTTGTTTGGTTTGCATGTATGTTAGTGAACCCTTGACCCGAACTAGGAGAATGCGGAGCGGGAGAATGCGGAGCAACATGTAGAAAAACATAGGAAATTATGCTTAACCTTGCTTTTTCTATTCACTTTATGTCTTACCCTACTTGGAATGTCATTTATTGGATATCATATTAAACATTATTAATTTCTACATAAAATGACAGGTAAATAAGCCTTGTAGACCTTTCCTATTCCCAGATATGGCCATTGAAAGTAAGAATTTTGTTCGAAATTGTGAATTTTCAATCTTTGTTTGTCACCTGAGTTGTCAATTTTGAGTGATTCTGGTACACAATTGATGAAGGAACCAACAGAAAACACACCTGAATTCAGGAGGTGTTGCCATTATCTGTCAAATAATCACTTAACGAGTCTCATATTAGAGCCCCTGTGCATCTCCAAAGTTGGAATTTCACGCAAAATCGGTCATTTTCGGGCAAAATCGGCTACAAATTCACATTTTGTGACTAAATGACATAGAATACAGACTGACTGTATTGAACTTCACAATGAGAAATCTGGATTGATTTTGTTACAGAGGACCATGAGGACATCATGTGTAATATTTTTATGTTCGCCTATTGACTTTTCCTGAACTTTCAAAACTTTATTATAAGATGTCTACTTGTAAGTAATACTAGCTGTATGTAACACAATTAAAACGGTCCATCTTAATCTTTTTCTATGTGCCATGCCTCTGTATTATATGTATTTTAATATAAATTTTGTGCCACCTGTGCGATCGGCAAATAATTGGTCATTAAAAAATAAAAAATCGAGCAATCTGTAAAAAGTCTAAGCTAAAAACAAGTAATATTATCTAAAAATGTAACATTTTGACGATAAATATGCATAAAAATCATTTTTGAAGGCATTTTCACAGCCATAACAAACCTTACGATGACTTACGATGTGTTTTCCTTAATATTATTTATTAATTTATGCATAGCAGTGACGTAAAATGGGGAAATACCCCATACGTCGCGGTGATTGGACGATTGCCGTGATGTGTCTATAGTACTTGACCCGCGCTGACCTCTCTTTTGTGGCGTGTGTTGATAATTTTTACCAGGAGTTTTACGTGTTTTTAAAGTAACAGATTTGACAGGTCATTGTTTTGAATTTTATTTTGAATATTCCTCTTTACGGAAGCATGTCTCAATCTAATATTATATGCTTTTTAAAGAGAAACTATCACCTGCTGATTCGGGAAACATGCAGCGAAATGGCAGTGAGGAGGAGTGTTGATGAGGAATCATCAGTCTACGGAAACCTCAAGCGAGCGTGAATTTGGTAGGGACCGGCGGTAAGCTTACTCATGAATCATGTGAATCGGAACTTTCAAAATCAAAAGATGAAATCGCGAGGGAAAAAAAGCTAAAAATTGCAACCTCGTTTAGCACAGATTGGGGGAAAAAATAGGCCCACATTTGTATTTGATTAAACTGCTTAACAACCACAAAAAGGCTCCATAAAAAATCTTAAAATCTGTCTTCTGTAAGGGCACCAAATTGATTTTTATGTGCAGAAGCCCTCTGGCTTCGGACCCCCACCAGGGGCCCTTAAGCGGGCCCCTGGACCCCACGCCGTTTTAGTCACGTTATCATAGGCAATAAGAAATTACAATGTAATTAAATTGTTCACTTTTTATGCATAAATATTTTTGTTACACCCTGTATAACTTTTGGGACACCCTGTATATTGACCCGAAGGTTAGATATTTGTTTTTCTTACATTCTCAGCTTTCCAAATATATATACTTTTATGTATGTCCAACAAATAGTTCAGCAACTACATGCTTTTAAGTTTGAAAGCATCCACATTTTTCTATTTTAGAGCATGTAACACGGTTTAGTACCAATTCCTGGCGCATGACCATATGAGTTCGCCAGGTCAAATTATCATCAAGAGTAATGCCAAGAAATTTGGCATCAGTTATACACGTCTTAGTTTACATCCATCAAAAAAATATGGTGATCAACTGATAATGTACTTGTTAAATGTGGTGTGCCAATAAACATCAGATTTGTTTTGGATGCATTTAATGACAATTTGTTACACTTAAACCAGTTTACAATTTCAATCAACTCTCTATTCATGGTATCACACAATCTTTGAACATTACAATCTGAGTAAAAACAGTAGTGTCATCAGCAAACAAAATGAAAGATAATATATTTGATTCTGTATAAGATTCATCAGGATTGTTCATAATAAGCATAATAAAAGTTCAATTCTGGTAGCAAATCCAAGATAGAAGTGAAAAGCACTTACTG
>JXSR01S037495.1:3575-27858 GCA_000969725.1 Ophiothrix spiculata
CTCATGAGATGCACAAGACTCTCAAGAAGCATATTAATCATAAAATTTGTAAGCAACTTCAATATTTTGGCTGAATTTGCAGTGTGGACTTAGCCTCAAGATACCCGGTATACACATGCTTAAATGGCAGTTTTACTACATAGTATTTTCCATGACTTGACACTATTAGTCAAGTCATGGTGCCAGGACTACCATCTAGATAGGACACATTAAAATAATTTCTCGTTGCAAGTAAACCTGTTTTGCTCCCTAAGGTATTGGGTGCAGAAGGTCCTGGGATTGAATCCCACCTTGGTGGCAAATTTAATTTATTTCAAGCACTGCCAGTTGTATGCCTTGCAATAATTAAAGTTTTATATCTGGTAGGGTGTTTATGTTTAAAGGTCTGTTACAAATTGGTGGCAGCGGTGGGATAACGCCTAGGCGGACAAAACTGAATTGAGTGATTTGGGTTGTTGTGATTCAGACACAAGTGTGAGGTAAAGGTAGTAGGCCTATTGTCACAAATGTAGAAGTTTGTTCAGTGTATAGACCTATCGAGGAAGTCCTCTTTTGGTTTGAGCGCGGGATAGAATCCTACCTGGGTCGCAAATTTATTTTAAAAAGCGATGGTATATGTGATAATTACAGTAAAGTAGGGAAAGTAAGTAGGGTAAGTTACCTTCGGTCCATGAAAATATTAAATGGAATGAGATTTTTTTAACAAATTAAGAGACTATCAAAGTAAAATTTTCATGAAAGTTTCAATTGTGATTTTTGTTCAACTTGATTACAACAAACTCATGCATGGACACAACAATTCTTGTCAACATATATCTTCTATGTGATGCTAGTACATGGTTACCAACGCCCCATTTTAAGTGGCAGCAGTGGGAAATACAATTGAAATGCTACAGAAAAAACAAACAAAATACAATGAACATTGCAGTATGTACTTTCAGACATTTTATACAGTGATTGTTAGAAGAAATAAAAGATCCTTTTTACAAATTTATGCATGCAATGCAAGTTTAAAAGTGTTAAGAAAGGAAACCAGAATTACAATACAAGTATCAAATTAAAAAGCTGAAGTTTATGATCAGAAAAGCACCTGAGGGCCAAGCCCCCATTATTTTAGCCAATTACAAGGTCTGATTTGTGACACACCCCTGTCCTGACAGTGATAAATTGCCCTACTCTATTCCTAACTACGAATCGTCTCCACTGTAACATTGCTCGTGGTAGTGACCAGCTACATTAATTTAATTTAATGTCAATTCCTTCTACTTTTGATTATATTCAACATTAAATAAAATGAAGTTACAGCACAATTTTGACTCCACTTTGAGCCGGAGATCAGCATGATCAATCAGCTGAAACTTTTAAGAAAATTGTGCACATCGAACTTATACAAGTTACAACACTTGTCTTGTGATGTCGAAATAAGACACTTATAAACTTTACATTCAGCTTAAAATCTTACCTCCTGATCTGCCTCAACAGTGAAAATCTTGCTGCCAACATCTTGAAGCTTGACACTTGGAAATTCGGTAAAATTCGAAGAATTACCAGGCTAAATTGTGGCAGAAACACACAACCTGATATCCTATCTGATTGAGCAGAACTGCGTAATTGGGAACTACAATAGACTAAATCTTTAAAAGTTGTGTAACTTCATGCGTGTCTTTGCGTATTGTGTATAATTATCACACTTATCCTATCATCGGACCACTCAATTTCGCTGGGTTACATGAACTTACAAGAGCTTCATTGGAAATGATAATTTCCGCAATTGAGCTATGCTTACCCAAGGTACCAAAATGGAGTGAACGTTGCCCTTACGAATGATGTTACTACAACAACAATGGCGGCTGGTCCACCACAGGAGAGAAACCAAGGTAAAATATATTGAAGTAAATGACTCACTATAGATAATATGATTACCAAAAAATGTATATATTATTTTCTTATGAGTATGAAGTATCAAAAGAGCTTATTTATATAAAAATTGAACATCTTGCAAGGTGTTTTTTAGCTCATTTTAATTGGACATGCTGACGAAGTGCAAAATTCGTCACCCTGAACATGTGGTAATTTGCTCGAGACACACAAGCCAAAAATCTTCGTTTTTGGCTTGAGGCAAACTGTGTAGTACAGCCTATCACATAAAGGCCATTTGTGCATAAATTGAAAAATGCAAATTGTACTTGACCAAACAGAAATGTTTTATTCTATAGACTATATTCATGAAAGGAACCTTTTTGAATTAATTTATTAAATTTATGAAAATCGCACTGTTCTGATCAGAGAAATCAAACAGAATGTTTCGTTTGTTTACATAGTTACCATTTGTAAACATATCTTCAAACCCCGGGCTTCAAACA
Organism: Ophiothrix spiculata; assembly: GCA_000969725.1. NCBI lineage: Eukaryota > Metazoa > Echinodermata > Ophiuroidea > Amphilepidida > Ophiotrichidae > Ophiothrix > Ophiothrix spiculata. The sequence goes on from JXSR01S037495.1 coordinate 5,939, forward strand.
TCATTTTTGTGTGACTAACAACTTCGGGAAGTGTTTATAATAAGTAAATTTATTATAAATATCCTTGCTTTGTCGTATTTGAATAAATATGATCATTTTTTGGGATATTGGGTATGTGCACTTATGCGCCAGCAGTATCAAAACCCATATGGTGTTCTCAATGTCAATGACGCCAATTGGCGTCTACGGAAGACAAAGAGTTAATTCTGTTCAAGTTCAAAGGATATAAAAAATATGCATTACCTTTGAAACAATACCCTTCAAATGATTACCAAACACATGCTATGAAATAAAAGCGCTTTTTATCAGAAGCCCTGCCAGATTTGAAAATGTGTCAAAACATGGAAAATTGTGTTGAAATTTCCCATAGAGGATCCCAATTTTTGGCATTATTTGGTTGAATTTCGATGTATGTTTTTCATCCATAACTTTGTAATTTGTTACTCATATGAAATGGTTGACCCCTCATTTTGAAGGTAATTTTAATACCTTTCAAGACAAATCCCAGTTCTGGGAGGATAAGTTCTGCTGAATTATCCTCCCAGGTTTCAGCCTGACTAAGAAAGCTATGTAGTAAACTGGCATTGTTTACATTCTCCAAATAGCCTTTTCTACAAAAGTTTGAAGCTTCTAAGTATGTAGTGTTTCCATGTATGTCAAAACTAAAATTTATGACAAAGATTTAAAAATCACTCACGGTCACCTACTCTTCAAGTTGTAATAAATTCCAAAAATTGTCTTTCTCCATATTTCTCTGACACTTACAAGTCTGTCAAAATGGCTGGCACATGTTTTGATTTTTTACAAAGAGGAAGTGACAGAAATTAATATTTTGTAGGCTTGTCCAAATGATAGAAAAAAAAAATTTTACGTTCTAAAATTTTGATCGCCAAACTTATGTGTGTCAAGTCACCGCCTCCATCACTCAACATGTATTCGGTAGACGAAAACACGAAACAAAAAAGTTATAAATAAATAAATCTTGCTTGAATTTAGAATAAAATTACTAAAAATCGCAACGATTCAGTGGATTTATTGTGCATATTGTCTCCGCATTTTGCAGTGTTTTGTTCATGAGATCGCCATTTTGTTATGACCTTCCCAGCATGCAAAGCGTGTATACATGGTTCGCTGGTACTCAAAACACCAGGTACCAAAAAAAAAAAAAAGCTGCCGTGAATCATTTAGCTTCGGTCACCTTAAGCTGAATTCAGACTCAAGGCAAACGCACGACGCACCGAGCATGTGCAGTAAAAGATTTGAGCAAAAATCTAAAAGATTTTGGCCTTACAACTAATATTTTTATTTATTTATAGAATAAATATCTAATGAAATTTTGTTTATTCTGAGTTTGCATCTCCTGTCTTGCCACTAGTTTTTGAGCAACAAATGCCTTGATGCACTCTTCCCGTTTTGATTTACCCAAAATTTCTGGCAGTGGTATTGGTACCACTGCCAGAAGGGAACTACCCAATGTCCCAAGAAATGGTAATTTCCATCAAATACGCACTGCAACACTCCACAAAGTCAAAGGATATTTATACTAAATTTACCTATTAGGCCTATAAAGACTTCCTAAAGTTATTGTTACACAAAAAATTATGTTTAAAGATATGTAAACCATGGTAACCATTGTAAACAAACCAAACATAATGTTTGATTTCTCTGATCCAAACAGTGCGATTTTCATAAATTTAATTCAAAAAGGTTCCTTTCATGAATATGGAAAAAGTAAATTCTGATCAGTGGATTTTCAAGTACCAAAAAAAAAATGTTGGCATTAGCGGGTACCCAGCCCCTCTGCACAGCGAAGGGCTAGGCAACTATGTACTGAGCTATGTTCGGGCACTGGAGCAAATATCGAATGGGCGGGTAATGAAAATATAGTGCAGAACAAATTCAAAGTTTAGTTTTTAAAAGTCACTTACCTCTTCGATATTGCCTTTTATGTGGTACAAATACAGATTGATGATTTTTTATAATGTTTGACTAAAAAGAATTTTCATGTGATTTCTTGTAACTATTAAGTTTTTCCTATATGAATCCTTCCGACAATTTATCCACTGCGTTCCGTTGATCGTGAGAGTCAGCACAAAGCGCCACGTCATGGACGGGAGGATTTAGTCTATTGTGGTCCCGGGGTTAAAATAAAAGGCTAGTTCACGCTCAGACTTCCAATTTAAATTTTTAAAAATACAATACAAAATTTGAAGTCTGTGCTAACTCGGACTACATTGGCATTAGTATTTTTCATTTTATGCACAAATTACTGTCATGTGATAGGCTGTCCTATACAGCTTGTCTCAAGCCAAAAACAAAGTTTTTGGCTTGTGTGTCTCGAGAAAGTTTTGATAAATTGCAGGTAACCTATGCCCTTTTAAAATTTGCTGAGTTGCTGTGATGCCCTTCAAAATTCTTATAAATCGAAGACAGTTTTAGAATAGCCCTTTCAAAACTGTTGTGGCCTTAAAGTTTACCCTGCAGTACAGTGTTGCCACATCGCTGGAGGGTACATCGAAAACGATTCGTTCCTGCAAGTCACTCGTTGAAAACCCGAACTGCGTTATGACTGTTACATACCATTTTTGGTGAACACTGAAAAAACTTCCTAAAATCTCTGTAAGCAAACACTCTGAGCTCCAAAAATCTTGATTTCTTGAAATCAATTAAACTGAATCCAATATAAGAAAAAAGTAAATACGAAGTAGATACGAATCATTCCCATGTCCATACATTTTTTTTTCCAGATGCCACTGTGTATGTTGGGGGCTTGGATGAGAAGGTGTCAGAAGCCTTGATATGGGAGCTGTTCTTACAATCAGGTCCAGTAGGTAAGCTGCAAAAATATAATGTGTATATGGGACATTATCACTCAGTAGATGAAATTACAACAATTTCATTGGTTAATAGCTACAAAGGATATTTCCGTATTGCATCAAATTTCAAAGTTCTATGTGATACGAAATCCTCTATGTGATACGAAAACTCGTATCATACAGCTCTTTCACCGGTCCAACTCGTATCGCTTGTTAGCTGTATTACAAAGCGCGCGCAGCAGCTGCTGTGCGTGCGAGACTAACAGCAACGTGTTGTACTATGTGATAGAAACGCCGTGCATAGCTGTCAATCAAACCCGGAAAATTACAAATCTAAAATTGATTGCAATGTTATAAAAATATTAAAATAATAATTTTCCAAGCATTTTTCCTGGCATTTTCAAATTTATGCTATCAACGTTTGTGTTTACTGAGTGATAAATTCGTTATCCCCGGTTTGTTCTCATGCAATACGAAAAATATTAATGGTTTGGTTGGTATCACACTCGGCTTTCAGCCTCGTGTGATACGAACCCAAACCATTAATATTTTCTCGTATTGCATGAACAAACAGGGGATAACTAATAATGTTGTTGTACTTTACTCTTTTTTACTTTGATTTTTCTAAAATTTGATTGGGAATGCTTTTACTGGAATAAATAAAAAATACCAGCAATTTGCATAATCATTTGATATGGTCGAGGTGGTCCGTGCACCAATTACTAAAACAACTGTCAATTCATTATAAATGCTATGTAGTAAAACTACCTTTTAAGCATGTCTATGCAAACCATCTCAGGAATAACTCTGCATCTCCAATACACCCAGAATATTAACATTAATAACTCCATGGCTATGGGTGTATGGAATTCATGAGTTAGGTGAGTGAAAGGGCTATTGACAATAAAAATTTGATTGTGTGTGTTTTCTTAATTTTCAACATCACTAGAATTACTTTTTTACCCTATCCACTCTAGTCAACACACATTAGGCCTGGGACTTTTCAGGTAATTTGCTACCCGGGTACCCAACTTATTTTGATCGGGTAGCCGACCATATTGATAATTGAGCATTTGCAATGAGAACAGGAAGTTTGACTGGTCTGCTACGACCATATGGTGTCTCAATTACACCAAAAAGTTTTATTTTTTTGCCGATTGTGGTCATGATTTATTATGTTTACTTCAATCAGATGATGATTTTATCATACATTGTTGACCACAAATTATTTTTGTTCAAAATTCTATGATTTTATTGTCCAGTTCAGGTTATTGGTCGGCAGATTCTGTACCCGGGAAAGCTCATGACGGGCAGGTACACAGGTTTTAGTCCCAGGCCTAACACACATATGCCAAATGCCCGTGTCACGCAGCTCCATCATGGCTATGGGTTTGTAGAGTTCATGAGTGAGTGAAATAACAATATTTTTGATTGTGTACATATCTTTTTCAGTCAACACACACATGCCAAAAGACAGAGTGACGCAACTCCATCAAGGCTATGGGTTTGTGGAATTCATGAGTGAAGAAGATGCTGATTATGCAATCAAGGTCATGAACATGATCAAATTGTATGGAAAGCCCATCAGGGTGAACAAGGTAAGAAACCAGGGCCCGTATTCATGAAACACCGCTAACTCTAGTTGGCTGCTAACCTATTGTTAAAGAGTTAGCAGCCAACTAGAGTTAGCGTTGCATATTCATGGAACACCGCTAACTCTAGTTTGCTGCTAACCTACTGTTTACTTGTCAAAATTTGACAGGTACTGTCAAAATTTGACAGGTAGACAAAGAGTAAGCAGCCAACTAGAGTTTGCGGTGTTTCATGAATATGGGCCCAGGAGTTAAATGTTTGTTTCAGATCCGAACAATTAATTGTTCCTTTAAGTGTTTTCTTGGGTTCATAAGGGGGGATATTTTTAGTCTCCATCAGGGACAGAGTCGAGAGGAACTAATGACAGGGAAGGAGTTTGTTTGAGGGTTGTGCCTTGTAAAAATAATTCTATCCAGCTCAATTATATATATTATATTTTTAATGTATTACAAAATACAGCATCTGCGCATAAAAATTAGTCACAATTTAGTGCCCATACAATATTTGCTTCGCTGTGGAAAAGTAGGGTTACCAAATCATATAGCTTTTTGGAGCCTCTACAAATTTTTGTTATCAAGATATTAGCATACTGAGTGTTTGAATATTGAGTGAGCAGCAGGTAAAATCAAAAAGAAATTGTACATGTGTATATAACTGTAGGCCTATGTACCAACTGAACCCTTGTTAGCTCTTTAAAGCTTGTTCAGCAGATACAATCTAGTTGGTACATGTTTTCACATTGTCTGTAACATGTATTTTTTTTTCCCATACAGGCCTCAGCTCATCAAAAGAACCTTGATGTTGGTGCCAACATCTTCATTGGTAACCTTGACCCTGAGATAGATGAGAAGCTTCTCTACGACACATTCAGTGCATTTGGGGTCATATTACAAACACCAAAGGTAGGAAATACTTTAAAACTATTCATATTTTGCAGATATAAGTGATAAGATTATATGGTTTCTGCAGCAAGACATAGGCTACAGATGGCCTCGGAAGAGCACGTCTCCCTTGCAATCAACAGACAAGTGAAAAGCTACAGTCCCCAAAGGTGAACCTCGACAGACCTTATCTTGAAACCAACCAAGACTATCTTCAAAGGAAAGTGGATCATCATGGACTACTATTAATAATAAGATGGGTAGAAAAAGAACCAAGGAGGGACAAGTGAAGGGCAGATCTCACCAGGAGAGACTTGACAACTGATACAAAGCCTTTCAAAAATCTCTTGGAAATTGCACAGTGTTTACTAATAAGACGAGGAGATTGAACGAGTCTTTGATGATCTTCCAATTCGTACTGATAGCTTTGAAGAAGAGGAACTGAGGTAGGCTATTGATCGGCTTCAAAATGGAAAGAGCTGTGGTGCAGATGAAATCCCTGGAGAAGTCATCAAGTACTGTAACATCAACGACATAATTCTTCACTTCTACAGTACTGCTTTCCACACAGGCCAAAGACCAAGGCTCTGGGACATTACCAACATAACCCCAATACCAAAGTCTGTCGACCTTAAGTAATCCAGAAAACTAGAAGGATCAGCTTAACATCCATCATCAGCAAGACCTTCAATCAAATGATATTAAATCGTATCAGGGACCATATCGATTCTCTTATAAGGTTCAACCAAAATGGTTTTAGACAAGGAAGAGGAACGGTTTGTCAAATTCTGGCTCTTCGTCCTTCAAGCCCGGAAACTACATGCTTGGCTTTTTTGGATTTCCACAAATCCTTCGACAGCATTCACAGACTCAAAATGTGCAAGATACCGGCATCCTATGGTATACCAGAGAAGATTGTCTCAGCCATCAGCAACATGTATGCCACCACTATAGCTAGGACCAAGGTAATCTCTCTAGATGGGGAAACAGAAGTCTTTGATATCCAGGCAGGCTACCCTGATTGGCAGCAAACTTCAACAAGTCCATGACTTTAATTCATACACTCCGCGTATGCTGCGCGTGTCACCTAGCCAATCAGAACGCAAGAATATAAAGTACGCGGAGTGCAGTGGATTTTCACAATGCACTGCGCTTGTTGCGTTCCGGTTTGCGTGGCAGGCGTTTAGTGCGTGTGAATGTTTCATTGTTTTTGTCGGGTGATAATTTATTTAGTTTAGAGAAGTTTTGGATTTTGATGGCCATATTAAAGGCCTTATTTCTTTTCACAAAAGATACAATATTATTTATCTGTCATGTACGAATTAATTAGATTAATAAATTTGCATTCCATAACGCTCGTAAAATGAGACAAAATCAATGCACTTGCGGTAAATTTTGACTGCTGTCCAATGCACTCGGCCCCTACGGGCCTCGTGAATTGGACGCATCAAAATTGACCGCGCGTGCATTGATTTTGTCTCATTTCACTCGCTTATGCCCATTTATTAACCTATAAATATCTTGGTGCATTGATGGCATCAACAAGCCAGGATATTCATGTCAGAAGGGGACTTGCTCGGAAAGTCATCAATAAGTTGCAAAAGATCTGGAAATACCCTGACTTTTCAAAGTTCACATTTTCTAGACAATGGTCGAGCCAGTACTTCTTTATGGTTCAGAAGCATGGACTTTGACAAAACAACTGGAAAGAAGTCTGGATGGATGCTACACCAGATTTCTCAAGAGCTGCACTAAATATCAGTTGGATGGACAAAGTACCAAACATGGAACTGTATGGCAATATTCCAAAAGGTTCCTCTAAAATAAGACACCGCAGATTGGGTGCTGCCGGCCATTTTGATCGTCACACAGATCTAGAAGCAGCAAGCAGATTTCTGCTCTGGGAACCCAAACATGGATCATCAGGTGCACGAAACAAAACCTTCGACCAGGTCCTTCTTGAGGATACCAGTTTAGAGAATACATCTGAACTTAGCTATCTAACGGAGGACCGCAGTGTTTGGAAATCTAGCTATGCTGATGTCTGGTTGATGATGATGATGGTAGACTGTTGTCGATATGATTGATTGATCATTTTGCACAATTTAGTCACACACACTCTGGGCTTACACACCCTGCAGATTTGTTTTGTAGGAAATTTTATGTTTCAATATTAGGCTTGAAAGTTGAATATAAAATTCAAACTCAGTCATTTGCACTTTTTAACCACTACTAAGAAGAGACATTCTCTCACCCAGTTCTAATTGTCCCCGCCATACGAGTTCAAAAAGACGACTATAAAATGGGCTCCATCCGTGTGTCTGTGATGAAAATATGAACCCAAATGTTAACGTACATTTTCTCAAAGACTGAGGGTCACACGTTCTACCGATCTTCACATTCGGCAGAGACATAATTTACGCATCACGTAAACCCAAGTTCTACTTATTCACCCAATACAACCAGTGCTATTTAGGAGGCATTGTTTTTACTCTAAGCAAATGAGTTTGAGAGAATGTATACAGCATGGCTCATAGTTGGAGATTTTTTTTTAGATATATGACTTTCCAGTTTCTACGTTATAGATGCAAACAGAGATGCTAAAATTGAAAATATTTGAACTTGCTCTCATTTTCGTAGTATCCTTGCAGATACCAGCTATCTCATACTAGTATATCATGGATTTGAGAAATGCAGACTCAAATTTGGAATTCAGAAAGCAGAAAAATTATGATCTTTAACCTAAACTCTAATCATAAAACCTGCTTTTGTTCCTTATAATTTCTCCTAGATCATGAGAGATCCAGACACAGGCAACTCCAAAGGATACGCCTTCATCAACTTTGCTAGTTTTGAATCATCAGACGCTGCAATAGAAGCCATGAATGGCCAGTACCTATGTAATAGGCCAATCACGATATCATATGCATTCAAGAAAGACTCCAAGGGAGAGAGGCATGGATCGGCAGCTGGTAAGGAATTTTTAACACTATTTCAGTTTGTTGAAAAATTATCTCTTAAATCCTTGTATCAAAAATGCCTCTTAAACTTGTCACATGCTGCAATGGTATCCATGAAAAGCCAGTACATATGTAGGGCAAAGAACAATTGTTTTGTTGCCCTCAGCGACCGACCCTATTCAAATTTAAAAAAAAAAAAGGGTCAGAAAAGCACCCAATTTTCCTCAGATTGGGTGTTTTTTAAGAAAATATTTTGAAAATAGTGGAAAAAGCACCCAAATTTGATACTTCAGGTGCTTTAAAAAAAAAAGATTTAAAAAAAATATTTTCCAACCGACCGACTCAATTTTTCAGAAATTCCACTTGAGGGCAACACAATGTTTTTTTCTTGACCTTATAGACCGATCATGATATCATATGCGTTCAAGAAAGAAGGGAGAGAGGCATGAATCAATGGTTGGTAAGACAACTGTAACCCTAACTCAAATTATCTCTTAACTCCATATATACTGGCTTTTTTGTTGGATTCAAACACCTCTTACAGCCCAATTCAGGCAGAACTGTCTAGTCTGCATTACAGCTAAACACAATGTTAAAAGTGACAAAGAAGAAAAAATATCACATACATTGTTTGAAAGGTTGCTTTTGGGTCCCACTTTTGAACATTGGACTGATGGCTTAATATAAAAGACAACGATCTCATATATGAATCTCTAAATACATCATTTGAGAAGCAGAATACCTAGAATAAACAAGTTGGCATAGATTCCAATCAGAGGGTGAATTAAGCCCTTCCCATAACACACAGCAACACTCAGTTGACCCAATGGAATGTTAACCAAGGTCACTCCACTACTGCATTCATTTGTATGGTAAACAGTTTGAATTTACTCTATTTCAAACTGTAATTTGGGAATGAAAAACTATGTCCAACTGAGATTTGTTTGCATTGATATCAAGCTGTGATTATCCTCTTTCTGAAGGTCCTTTTCATTCACACTTGGACAAAATAATAAATTATCTATAGCAAGTTTTCCATCAGTAGTTTTATCATATAAGTCTATGCAGTTGGTTCACTCAGTGTGCTGTTTATACGCTGTGGAAATAGCAGTTTGAATTGAATGGTGGGGAGGGCTTAATTCACCCTCTGGATTCCAATATTCTATCCTTGTAAATACTGTCACTGGGAATAGCATAGGGTACAATAACCATTAGATAACGACACTCTCCAAACATTCAATGTGTTCTCTACAGATAAACTCCCCAAGTAATGCCAAGCTTTCTTCCTGCAGGTCCTGAAGAAGGAAAAATGTTAAATTTTCCTAACATTGTTTCAATCTTGTTTCAGAGAGGTTACTAGCACAACAGAATCCATTATCACAAGCCGATAGACCGCATCAGTTGTTTGCCGATGCGCCACCAACCTCACAACCTAGTACAAATGGCCCCTCAAGTGGACCACCCGGGGCTCCCCCTCCTCCCTCAGGAGGTAAGTTATATGCTGTTATTTTTGTGTATTTTATTATTTGGAAAATATTGCAAATAGGCATCAATCAGTTGTGATTTTATCATCAATTTGGACAAACTTTAAACAACGCCTCATATTGCAAGGTTAGTTGTTGCAAGGTCCTGATAACTTAAGGCACAGATAACCCCTCATTTTCAGAAATATATTATGCTTTGTAACTCAACAACTGATATTAAAGTATACATTTCTAGATGTGGATTTTCATGTAGAAGATGATAGTTAGGTAACTTTTGGACCAAAATGTATGATAAAACCCTTGTTCTTGGACCACTATATTTGTAAACAACCTAACTAAATTTTGAAAAAAATAAGAGTTGGACCTCTTATGCTTTCTAGAATCTAGAAACACGTGTCTAGGAACGCATTTCTCAAATTTTTGATTTTTGACTCACTTTTTGAAATATTGCCAAAAATAGGCCCAAAATGATTTTTTTGTCATTGTTGCCCTATTTTAGGCCTATTTTTGGCAATATTCACATTTATTGACTCTAGTTAATAACTATACTCTATAAACCTTGAAGTATACAACAAGCAATCAGACTATGTTACGAGATCCATAGCAAATCCCTTGTATTCTACAACATTGTAAACTGATGGTTTTGTATTGTGTAAGAGGCTACTAATGATTGATTAGGATTTATTAAGGCCAAATCACTGCGTATTAATATTTTTAACATGAATTGTTCATGATTTTGGTATTATTTTGGACTAATTTTGTTGTAATGTTGCTAACACATGGACAAACATGCCTGTGGTCATAAATTTATTTGAATATTCAGCAAGATTTGGTATGTTGTTATGATTCAAGAAATACGCACTAATTTACTTCCCCCTATGGTCATATTGGTTTATATGCGTAAATCGGCTGCTTGTTGCATACTTCAAGATTTGCAGAGTATAGCCTATAGTTGACTAGCCAAATTAACAATTGATATCAGACTTTTAGTAGCCAACGAGAGTTAACAGCATCTTATGAATATTTGCCCTGTATATTAAACGAGCACTTTGTTGTCTAGTATCTGAGCCACCTAGGCCGGATGACGTCAAAGTTCCAGATTAAATCTACAGGCTTTCAGTTCATATCAATATTTCTGCTTACTTCACTGGCGAGAGGCATTTTAGGAAACAAATACTCTCTATAAAAAAATTGGTTTATTTCATTAATGATATTTGTTTTTATTTTCTTTATTCATCAGCACCCCCTACTACAACATCAACACCAGCATCAACAGCTCCTCCCATTCCCCCTCCTGGTATTCCACCACCTCCCGGAATGCCTCCTCCACCGGGTCTCCCTCCACCCCCAGGAATGCCCCCACCATTCCCTGGTATGCCTCCTATGCCCCCTCCCCCTGGTATGTTCCCAAATCAAGGGCCACCTGGTCCTATGCCACCCCCTCATATGCAATTCCATCCAATGGGACCCCCTCCTGGAGGGCATGATGGAGACAGACCACCCAGGATGCCACCAAACCAGAGAGGAATGCCACCAAGACCGCCGCATCCAGGTAAGTTGAGATTTTTATGTGCTTAGTTAACTAACTTAGGGATTTTAAAAAGACTGTGAACTTTATACGGTTAAAAGTGTGAGTTTAGTTTTAATAAGTGCATTTTAAGATACACGTTAATTAGATCTTCAAATGAATAAATATCCTTGACACAAGTAATTAATCAATCAATAAAATAACTTTTCTGTTTGTATTGATCTTACAGGGATGCCATTCCATCCCAGAGGACCACCTCGAGATGGGCCACCAAGGGGCCCTGGAGGACCGTTGCCACCACCTCCTTTCTTTGGAGGGCCACCAAGACCGGGACTTCTTGGACGTAAGTAGACGACGTCTCAATTACCAATCTGATCATCCACCTTAAATTTGTAGCACTTATGCCATGGGAGCAATGGATATGAAATAAACTTCACGCCATGATCTCTACATGCCTGCAGATGAATTTGATCTAGGTATTCAAACACGCCACAGAGTTGTTCATCGCGAATCAACAACGATTCATCCATGCGTCTGCGTAATTTTATTGCGCGAGGGTGGCTTTAGCCACCGAGCACTTGATAAGAATATGCTGACGCATCGGATGCAGAGTTGTTGATTCGCGATGAACAACTCGTGTGGCATGTTTGAATACCTTTCAACAACAAAAATCTTCGAAAACGTATGTGTTATATTCTAAATGTTTTCAATTTAACAGATAGGCCTACTCATCTTCATAAAAATATTTAGCATATCTGAAGCATGGAGCTAATTTGTGAATGTTTCCTGCTTTGACGTTATCAATTTTTCCCAAGCACTGGACTTTTGCACATATATAATATAGTGCTCGACGCGCGATGATCAGTGCACCATCTTTTATGTTCTGCGTAAACGCACTTCCGTAAACGCCATGCCGTGCGTGACGCGCTAATTTGAATATCAACTGTGAATTCATCACGAATCAACAACGACACACTCCTGTACAAAGAGATACAGTGAGTTGTTGAATAACTTTTTACTGATATTTGTTGGTACACCAACAGAGTCTCATCGATTTGAAGTCGGAATGTATCAAATTCTCCAACCAGCGACACTGATTTGCAAAGCACGGATGATTTTAAAAAATACCTCTGAACTCAATTATTGCTAATTCCTGAACGACACACTGAGGATAAAACCTCAAACATCATGACTGCACACCATGAGTAGCCTGGATCAATAACACTGGGATTTGTTCCACAGTGCAGGCTATTCAATTCATCATGACGGCACACAGTCATTATTGACGGGCAGGATACCGTATTAACAGTAACCACTGGCCCTGTACTCATTTGGTACTGATAGTAGTTCTCTGCGTGTAATTGATCAATTGAGGAGCTCGTGTGGTCTAGTGGAATAGCGCAGGACTCTGAATCATGACATCGCGAGTTCGAGCCCCGCTACGGCCAACAAGTTATGTCCTTGGGCAAGGTATTTAATCCTCATTGCTTCGTCGACCCGAGCGTTATTGGGTAGCTGTTATGGGGAACATTACAATCTAAGTGCAGATAGGATGCGCGCCTGGCCAGCGACAACTAGTTAATGCAAAATGATTGTGACGGTTTCCTGACGGCAGCGTAATCATAATTGGCGACAGCGCTTTGCATACATAGTTGAAAAGCGCTATAAAAATCCGATTATTATTATTATTATTATTATTTACAACAATTGAATTCAGAGGTAAATTTTAATTTTTAAAATCATCCATTCTTTACAAATGGGTATCGCATGTTAATTGACTTGATACATTGTGAATACAAATCGATTAGACTTGGTTCGTGTGCCAAAAATTATCAGAAAAAGGTTAATTTAATTCATCTGCAGGCATGCATGTAGAAATCATGGGTAAGAACTTGTGACATGGAATTTATTACCAAAACTTGATTCAAGGTCTACCCATAACACATTTCCAAATCTCAGTTGATCAGGTGTAATTACAGGGTTCCCGCGGGTCATGGAAAACTTGAAAAGTCATGGAATTTAATTTTCAAATTCCAGGCCTGGAAAAGTCTTGAACTTTGATGAAAATGGCCAAAACTCATGGAAAGGTCATGGAATCTTATTTTTCGCCGTAGAAAAAAATAATCAGAATGTCAATAGCTGTCTAATTAAAAATTATGGTACGGGGTAGATGGAACAACCCTTGATACACAACCCTGTTGTCTGAAAAAGGTCATTGATTTTTCAAGTTGGTCATGGAAAGTCATGGAATTTAATTGTGTGGAAGGTGCAGGAACCCTGTAATTATTAATCCAGTAATTATCAATAGGAATTAATGGTTTGAACTGTTTATTTGATTCGCTATTAAAGGAGCATTAAGAGTCTAGCAATGTTATCACTCACTCGATGCTTATCAATACGCAATCTTTATACACTCCCGGTCAAAAGTGTTTGCGCACCAAACCTTTATCTCGAGAACCGTTCATCATTTGCGCCATATTTTTTCAGATTTATATTTTACATACATATGTCAAAAAAAAATCAACAAGAATTGAATTTATCGCATTTGAAAATATGGCTTGCTAAACATATTGTGTACTTTCTACTGCACATAATAAATGGAGTTTAAATACATAACTGCACATTTGTTGGAAAACTTTTTACCTGAAAATGTTCTCTACGGCTACATGCTGATAATGAGCATTGAATAATAAACAACATAGGAACATATAAAAAAGTGGGTGCGGTGTATTTGTATATGGTCCAGGAAATCGGCCATTTTTATGATTATGGAAGATCGAATATAAGAGGAAACATAAATTTCTAATATTGGATACATTAAGCACCTATAAAAAACATGAATTTTTTCACAGTCTAGGTCGTTTGATATAATAATTACGTTTTTGCCCGTATTTAAGGGTGCGCAAACACTTTTGACCGGGAGTGTACACGCTATTAGAAGTGCGCATTAGATGTAATGGCTGCGCAATATTAGACATAAAGCAGTGTTGCAGTGATGAAATTGCTTGACTCTGAACACTATTTAACTGGTCACAATTCACACTCAAAAGTAGTAACAAGTAGCCATGACTTGTTTTGTGTAAACAAGTAGCCATGACTTGTTTTGTGTGAACACAGCCTTAGTCAATCATGTGAAGGCTTATTCAATCCATAACATTTTGAGAAAAACATTTATTAGTGATCATAGTTTTATGAATCCTACAGTACATGTTCTTCAAGATGAAATACAGGGTGCATCAAAATAAAGTTTACAGTCAGTAAAGTGCTTCCAAATCAAAGAGTATGCCTTTTTCTGTAAATTTATTTTACTTTATAAGTAGCCTATACAATTGTCTATCTAGAACAACAAAAGTTATGAATGTGTAACAACAGATACAAAGAAAATTGCTAGTTTCAGGGCTTCCATTTTTGAAATTTTCAGAAGAGCTTTAAATTGCTCCTCTGGAGCTCTCAAGAAGAGCGACAGAAGAGCAGTCTGAAAAGCTCATCTGGAATAAATAAGAGGAGCTGTAGCAAATTATGAAGAGTGGTTTCAATTTAATTTAAACCATCTTATAGTGTAGTCAGAGTCTATTATGATATGAACATCATGTTTTACAATCAACATACCAATTTAGGAAATTAACTGTTTTTAAAAGCTTACTTTGAGTTCAAAATGCTTTTGTCTAAATTTTACCCAGGGTTAGGTCTATCTACAGCAATAAAGAAAAGATTAATCGTCTTGAACTTTTCTGAAAAAGTGCTCATTTGTAATGATTTTGAAGAAAATTGCTGTCGCATTTCTGTTTCTCAGTATGGAGCTTCAAATTTTGGCAAACATTATGCACTTGACCTCAGTGAGTGAGAAAAGCAAAAGACAGCTCTTCTGAAATGAGTTTCAGAGGAGCGGTAGAAGAGCAATCGCTCTCAAGCTTCTTAAAAATGAAGGCCTGTAGTTTAGTAAATTGTAAATAAAAGCACTCGCCCAAAGTCAATGAAAATAATTAATGATTCTATGTTTTCCCCTCCTTTACAAAATCTTCTAAACTTTGATAGTCAGTACATGTCAGATCAGAGCTACTGTTACCAAAATGTGACACCTTTGTGGTAATTTGCTTTAAAGAGAATCAAAGGATACTAATTAATTTGTGAATGTGTTTGGCTTAAACTAGATTGTAAGAAAGAAACATAAGGACCTCAATCTAAGTAAGTAATGTTGGACAAGCTTTATCAATGTCCTGCCAGTGATGAAATTGGTGTCATGAAAAGCTGTTTTATCTTGATGCAAAGAGTGAAAGAGCCTTGTAAGTCAATTGTGATAAAGTTCATGGTTAAATTACTTTATTTTCAGTTAAAACCTAAACTGACATTTCAAGATCAAAATGAAAAAGGACTGACCTTTAAAGTAATTGGTATCACCAGTCTTTCCTAGTCGCACTTGCAACCCTCGCCTATATAGTTCACCGACTTAATAAATCCCCTGATTCTACATAGAACACTGATCTATATAGTCACTGACAACCGAACCGCAGGTGAGGGGGCTGGCCTCTCTTGTCAGTAAACCAAATCAGTCGAGCCCAATTGTACAGCTGGCCTCTCTTGTCAGTAAACCAAATCAGTCGAGCCCAATTGTAGTGCTAGTGTTTCCCAGTACACACAGCCGTAACATTTGTCCATTATGGTTCACCGTAATCATAACATTTTCATACCCTGTCGCTGTCAACGTCCCATGATTAAGGTCACAACAAATACTTCCGTTGCGTATCAAACAATAAATGTTACATTGGACTGTAACATTATCAAATGTTACGGCGAGACCGTAACATTGACGAATGTTACGGAATACCGTAACAATCAAATCGCCATTTTCTCTTATCTTGGGGAACTTCCAATATTCAACAAACAGACCGACCCTGAAAAAATCAGACCTGGTAATTAACTACATATGATGAGTTGTAGATATCAACAAAAGCATATGAGGTGCTGTCTTTAACTGGTTTCAAACTAAATAGAATCATTTTTTTTATATAAATATATTAATGTGAATTGTTTTTATTTTTTATCATACAGCTGGACCACACAGAGGGCCACGAGGGATGCCACCTAGGGGCCATCCCGGGATGAGACCACCACCACCCCATGGCCCTCCACACCCACCAAGACAATGGGATGACTAAAGGGATGAGACCAAACCACCCCATGGAGGCCCTTCAAATCTGCCACAGAGACACCACCACCCCACCCCACCCCGTAAAGGCCCTCAACACTTATTGCAGACACAATGGGAGGTTTATGAGACCGCCTCACCACATGGACACGCTCTGCCAAAGAGACCATTAAATATGTAGGCCCACCTGGACCACAAATTTAATGCTGCTTTCATACTTATTGTAGCTTTGCATTTTGAAGCTTTGCATTTTGAAGCTCTGTCAATTGCTTCGTTTCACACTTTTGTAGCTTTGCAGTTTTGTAGCTTTGCAGCTTTGTCTCTTTGAAAGTTGAATTTATTTCAACTTCAAAAATCTTGTGTACCACAAAATTTTACCAATATCAAATATTTCAGCAACTTGAAGCTTTACCACCACGACAACCAGAACCAACAAGTCTCTGCAAAAAATACAGGTCACGTAGATTCAAAGCTACAAAACTACACGAGTATGAAAGCAGCTTTAGGCCAAATAAGCGTAAAGGTTAAACTATGCTTTTTTTAAATGAGCTACTGAAAAAAATGATGCAACTAGCTCTTCTTGAAATAATTCCAATTTATGTGTGGTTTGGTGAAGAAAATACTCAACTAGATGATTGAAAACACATTTTATGTGATACTACTTGGTGATTTTCAGCACCAAGCAATCTTATCATTGGAAAAGTGCACGGAAATTTAATTTAACATAAGACCTGCTGCATCAAATATTTGATAATAAAAAGTATATTGTGGACCCTTACAATGTATGTCCAATCAGGCCTAAAAAAATATGTTTGTTTGCCCTCCGCGACCGACCCTAAAAATGCCAAAAATTTGGGTTGCGATTTTAGGGTTGTTTTTTCTTCAAACATGTAAAATATGAAAACTCAATATTTTCGATGTAAAACGTAAAATTTAGCTGTGTAAAGTCACATTTAGTAGTACAAAATGCATATTTCCTCTAAATAATGACCCACAATCTTTGATTAAGCCCTGCATTGCTTGGTATTCACAATAAATAATATGGAATGACATCATTCTTTAAAATATAAGAGATGAGAAAAAAAAGATCAACCGACCCAAAATTTACATTTTTCCACTGAAGGAAACAAACAATTTTAATTTTTTTTTTGGCCTCATGTTGTCCACACAAAAGGCATTTTCTGCAGACATAAGCTGGCAAGTTAGCTGGCACTATTCACTCAGTGTATGAACGAATGTTTTTTAGTATTATTAACTGGATTGTGCTAATCTTGGTTAGATTTGGTCGAGTGAATGTCACTACAAAATGGAACAGTACAAGGGGGTATCAAAAAGTTTTAAAGATCACCAAGAAGAAATACAGCCAGGAACAAATTTTTATTACGTGACCCTTAGGTCACCTTTACATAGCCACTGTGCAAAGTAACATATTTCTCCCACTTAAAACTGACTGTCCACAGACCGACTTTGTAGAGGTCCTCTTTTAGCCAAAAACACCCACATTGTATTTCGCTAAAATCAACATTTTCAGGTCAGCCATGACGTCATATTGTGACCAATTTCAAGAAATTTGGTATCAATGGAAAGAGGAGACCCTACCCTATAATATGGTATCAAATATCTTAACTTCATAGAGTTACTGGGCTGTAATGCTTCAAATGCAGGGATTTAATCTTGCCACATATCTTTAATTTCTCAATGCAGTTTATCTGGTTAGCGAAGGCAGGTTGTTGACATCTATCGACACCTGTATGGAAAGTATAAATGCCATTGATTTCATTTTTGCACCATAATGTACACAAGGACAAATGACCATCCTGACAAAAGTTCATTGACATAGCTCTTTCCCTTCTTGGTGATCTTTAAAACTTTTTGATACCCCCTCGTAAGTTCTCAGTTTTGATTAAGGAGTTGTGAGGGAATGTTTCAATCAAGCAAATGCGTTCAGGTGCATAATATGTGACGTGATCAAGATGAATGACTGGTTATTCTAATTTTGTTATTGCAACCAACTTTAACTTGTAGCTTGCAGTGCAGAAAAGTTGTCATTGTATTCAATATTATTTGTCACCTACTTGCAGAGATGCCATTTTTTACATTCAAAAATATGGAAAACAGAAGAATTTTCTTCCTTTATTTATTGCCTAGTAACTCAAAATCAATATCCGACACATTCCCACTAATCATGTCACATAAACAGAAGCAAAAGATTTTATATCTTGATGAAAACACTTTGGTCCCCCCCCCCCCACACCCACCCCTAGTTGACAATAGGCGAATTCCAGCGTGACAGGCGTGACCTTTGCATGAACCTTTTTTTCTCAGAATAGCTGGTAAATTTTATCTAAAGGCGATACCACGGAAATATTCCTATATGTTATAGTAAACATTCGATATTGGATGCAAAAAGAGAAACATTTATTCTAACTCAACCACTGTCTTCACAATGGGGACACAAAGTGTCCGTGACAGGCGTGACCCAAACTGACACTGCCTTTTCAAAAATATGGTTTAATGCTGAATTCTATCTCTTTCCCACGGGAGATTTGATTCCTGTTTATGTTGCAGTATATCTCCTTTGGGGAACCAATCAGGAAACATTTCACTTTTGGAGCTGTAGCTCTTAACTTGGAGAATACAGGCTAAATCATTTCGTGACAGGCGTGACGTGACAGGCGTGACATTTGTGCACACCTAGTAAAACTTGATTTTAGCAATGGATATGTTGTTTAATAATGTCTTTATTTATGATTATGACTTATTTTCAACAGTTTTAATACTGTATTATGCAAGTCTATTATAATCTATTTTTGAGCTTTAACCCTTGTCCTCCTGAGCTATTTTTGCAACACGTCCGCAGAAGGGTTGTTGCAACCACCCTAATATTGTAGAACGGAACCTCTTATGAACTTGGTTTTGCTAATAATATATAGGTATGATCCTCCCCTATCCAACGATACCAAGATCATCAAAAATTGGCCGAGGCGTTACGTAATTATGACGTCATAAAGCACTTTCGAATTGGAAAATCAGGCAAAATTGCATTATGGCAAAAATGGCCACCAAAAAGCAAAATGTTGCTACAAAAAGTTATAAATAACAGATTTTCGTCGGTTTTTTTGCAAATTAAGACAGGAAATATTGATTCTAACATGTCTTTTAAGTTTGAGCTTTATAGCATGCACATTTTTTTCAAAATGGCGACTTAAACATTTCCGGGATTTCGACTTCGTGACAGGCGTGACCGATTTTGAGATGTAATAGTGGAAAAATAAGCAATCACTGAATGTTTGTTTATTGCTTTGCAGATGTAGACTCCATGATAGAAGATAGATATTGTTGTTTCACTAAAACATGACCTTTTAATAAAACACAGCAAAAACTTTTCATGTTTTTCGTGACAGGCGTGACATCTGAAAACGGCAAATTCCAACAACACACTACTCGGCTATGATTAACATTTATTACTAAAACGCGATTGTACTTTAGAGCACAGAGACTGGGGCTTCTTATACACTAATAAGGATAAGCTTCAGATGTTTTTCTCTGTTTCAGTACCAAATCACTTTTTGGTGCAAATTTGAGGGTAAAATGTTACTAAGGCAACATCCAACTTATACCAGTCATAAAATAAGATTTGCTTTATGGAAAAAACAAAAGTAGTTCCTGAGACCTTGACTTGTTTACTTTCAACTCAGGTATTACTTTTATGTCAGAATTGAACTTGAAAAAACAATGTATGTGATACAAGATCATGGAATTAGCCAATAGTTATTATTGAAATCATTAAATCAACTATAAATCAAATTTATTTTGTGGGTATGCCGAGGTCGTGTACATCTAACTCATCAAAAATTGACCGCACCATCTTGATTACTTCAACTTAGCGTTCATCATTTAGATCAAGTTTCCATACCATACCATACGCTTGATTTCCCTGAGCATTTATTGCCTTGCAATTTTCGCAATTTACAGAAAATATAATGATTTCAAAAAAAACAACTTTTGAAACAATTTTAGGCTTGGCGTCCAAAGACATTCGCTCGATCGAGTGACATTCGCTCACCCTACCAAGAAGACTTTGCTCCAATGGGAAGCGACATTTGCTTAACAAATTTCACGACATTCGCTACACTTCATATTGAATTGGAGCGAAGATCTGATTCTATGTGTGGGTGATTTCAATCATTTTTAGACAAACTTCTCTGCAACTGTTGAAAAATATCAGTTTTTGTGTGATTTTGGTAAAAATGCCAATAACAGATGTTTGCTCCTTCGTTTTTTTAACAATTTCTAAATTGGAAACTTTTGAACTATTTTACATTTGGAATCATGAAACAAATTGTCTATGAGGGTTTTTTAAATTAAAGATATTTGCAAACGTTTTTGAAATAGTGCCAAAAAAGGTCAGAATTCCATTTTGTTACTGAAATTATACTGGAAATAAGCCTACTCTCTATTCTCTTGGATTCATAAATTTTTCGATACAGACCATTATACCCTCAATATTTTGAGTAGCTTGTTTTAACGACACATGATTACTTGACCATTTGTCGAGTTGATCATGTTTCGGTCATTAGAATGTTTTCTTTGTATTGTCTAAGAAAGTGTTTAGAGAACTTTCAAGATGTAAATACTTTTAATAAATTAAAGAAAACCTACACGTATTTGTATTTTGAAGTGATTGACTCTTGCATGATACTGTTACTAGAAAGTTACTATCTATTGCTGATACTGGCATTAATTTAAAGAGATTGCCACTCATGAAGATTCTGAACTTTTACACACAGACAGCATGCCCATACAAACTTATCACTGTGATTGCTTTCGCAAAAATAAGGAAATGTTGTAATTAATTACAAACAAAATTGTCAATTTCTGAATTTTTGATTACCAGTAACCATAAATCCCATTTGGCAGCTGATTCAGCTTTATACCGGGTCAAATTCAATCCAATATATTGAATATCAGCTCTATTTGAGTGAAAGTCAAAATAAAAGAGAAGAATGTCTTAGATTGTCAAAGAGTGATAGTTTGCAGTAATAATAGCCAAGGAGTATAAAAGTTGGGGAAGGGACACAAATGAAATACTGTGAGCCTAAAAAGGGTTGAATTAACATAGAGTAATATGATTATGTTTGATTTATGACTTTCAAATGTGTTTGTGCTATCCAGTGGGTATAGATTACTGATTCTGTAGACTTGTTCAAATCTTTGAAAACTATGGGCAATCCCTTTAACCGTTGACACTGATGAAACTGAAGCAGCTATTTTGGAATGCTGTATAGCACCATTGACGTAAACTACTGTTAATACAGTCATATATTATCTGCTGGGACTGGTATCGATAAAGTAGCCATAATTATACTGGTATTGATAAAGTAGATATCTGCTGATAATGGTATTGATGAAGTGGTTCTACTGCTGATACTGGTATTGATGAAGTAGCTATCTACTGCTAATACTGGTATTGATGAAGTAGATATCTACTGCTGATACTGGTATTGATGAA
>JXSR01S037501.1:6844-19633 GCA_000969725.1 Ophiothrix spiculata
AGAAGTAAGTACTCGTACTTGTACTCGTACTCGAATGGTGAGTACTCGTACTTGTACTCGTACTCGGATAAGGTGTACTCGAATACAACACTGATCAAAACACAATACAGTTGGCAGACGACCGTTCAGAACATGCGGTTCTGGGTGGTTGCCATTAATGCTAGAACAATAGTCGACAACCGGTTGCGTTTAGAGTCGTCTCTAACCATTATGACCAAGTGTTTAATATGTACGGTATGTGATTCTGTGATATCCTTAAAACTTACTAATATTTTGCTATCAACGTCCAGCTTAAGTACTTTGTTGGACGCCGACCATTATATTTATTGATATCAAATGATGGTTTCAAGATTTTAAAGGAAATAGGAAAGATTTCAGCTAACACCAACGATTGCAGTGATAACTTGTGTTATCGACAATGACCATCAATTGTTATTTACCAGAGAGTAAGTCAATTAATTTGAAAGGTAACATGAAGTTTTTGACTACATATTAGGTTAGAGATATTGCATTTTCACACGGCATCCTCTGCCGCGATCCTCTGGTCATGACTGTTGCAATATAGAACTCAAATGTTCTTCCTTGAAAGTACCAAATGACTCTAGTAATCGTATATAGTAATTCCTCAATGGTCATATTCATACCTATTGTTGTATGGCGGCATGTGGTTTATCCAATAATTGTCAGTCATTACAATGTAATGTTTGTTGCCACTCTTGAAAACAAAGGTACCATATTACCGTTACCGTACGTCATAGGAAGAACCTCATTTCGTATCATTTGATTCTTAAACCGGTGGTATTGTTTCTATTCATCATGTAGATGTTACGTAGAGTTATTTTATCACTAATTGTTTTTAATTTTTGTAAACACACTGACTGACGCTTTCAAAACACAGAATAAAGGGTCTTTTGGTCATAAAATAAAGTACAGTATATATAGTAAGCGTATCCACTGAAATAAAAGAAGTAAAATGCAAATAATATTTCGACATGATTATAAAGCTTCCAAAGTAATCATTAATATAACTTCACATGCCATGTTGGATTCATTTTGATTAACTTGTTACAGCGAAGAAAATATTTGTGATCGTCCATTTCAAACGAGACGTAATTGCAGCAAACTTTATGTTTCGCTACGAGTGAAAATACGTGTCAAGGTCGTATTTTGTCGAAATTGACAAAATTTTCGAAATTTTTTGACAGATTCACAATCCTTGTGCTGATTATAAAACACCAGCAAAGTTTTATTACAAGAAAATGATCGGAAAGATGATATTGTATATTTTAGAAGACAGTCAACATAAACTATAGAGCTTAATGATCTTTGAACGCGTTTATGTCAGTTATACATTTTACTCCCTGACAAATTTTAATGAACCACAATTTTGACTGGTGGAAATCGGGTGAAGTTCATTAAGGTGTCATTTTAATCTTCATATCAAAGCCTTTGTAACTTTTGTAACTATTAAAAAGTGAAAATGACAAGAGACTGCGTTTACGGCTGTTTTGGAATGAACGGTCACATCTATATATTTTGGTAGAACCACTTAAGACTAAGACAGTTGTCAAGGAGCATAATTTTTGATTAGTATTTTAAATTTTCTGGATCCAACCCCTCCAATCCTATATGTTTCTATATTCATTTTGAGCAGTTTTACCTGACATAGGTATACGTTTGGTATTGTATGGCAGAGTTGAGTTCAAAGGTATTATATGCTCATAAAATAAATGAAAGGAATAAGGTTATAATTATTTCAGCAATTGTATGAGGAGAAAGGGCATTTGAGAGCTTTGTATCAGGTAAAGTTGTCATAGATCAAGACACATCCGTAAGCAAATATTCAATTTCTTCGACTCTAATTATGATGTCTCATTTATCTCTATTTTACCAAAAAACTGAAATTGTGAAGATATACTTTTAACCAGTGTTTAATATTTTAATAATTATCTATCAACTTATTATTAATGCTTTTCAACTGCTTTGTTGCTTATAAATTACTTACTGACAAAAAAGTAATAGCAGTACCACCCAAAGAAAAGAGTTTATTTTTAAAGGCAACCTTTTCTGCAGTGTTTTAAGTATCAGATTGTTCATAACACAAACCAAGATGGATGATGTTATTGTTGTTTAAATATATAATATTCATAATCAAAAAATGTACACTTTGAGGTGTATGCTCTTATAATCAACTTACTGAATTAATTGAGGTCAGTCAAATGTTAGTCTATTGTTGAAATTCCACAATACGTTATTTACTAATCAAATTTACAAACAATATAGTAGAATTGCCTTGCTCTCTTCTGTTTTGAATGTATAAACTAAGTATTCAATTTAACTAAGAAGCATATTTCACTGAAAACAAAGTTTTAATACTCTAAATGAATGTCATTTTTCCATTTCAGATATAATAAAACTGTACATTATTTAAGGGTAGAATACAAAGGAGTATCTTATTCTATGTATGGTTTCAAAGACCCCGCAGATGTATTAAATTTCGTTTAAGTGCGTGATCTGCAAACCATGGATGCAATATTTTTGAACAGTTTGCTCTCATCTAACGGCAAACCCTGTTTGTTTGTTTTTAATCTTCTCTAACCAAATCTCAAAATTTTACTTTGTTTCAAGGATCCCATATTTTTAAATAAGTATATAGTAGCACCCACTAAATGCTAAAAAACATGTATTCAATAAATTTTATTGATTGTACTTCTTGCTTTCTTTATAAAAATGTTGGCGATTTTGCTCACAGCGAACACCAAAGCCTTGAAAGTGCAGGTCGTTGTTTACCGGGCACGTTAGCTTTTTATGAAGACTAACCAAATTCGTGATTTCAAAGGGATATTAAGTGAAAATCATCAATGAATTTATTCTTGGCAGCGAAATGACAGGTTTTAGACAAATGTAAAATAGCTTATTAAACAAATGGAAGTAAAAGGTCACTTTTATTAATTTGAAAATTCAATTTACAACTTGTATCTGAAACAGTTATATACTGTGCATTTCTTTCAGCGGTATGATCTAAAGCTTTCTTTGATCCGTTGTCAAATTATAATGCTCCGAAACTACATAAGAACGCTTTGATTTTTGATTGCCTATAATACAAATCAATACTCTATCATTGTAAAACACAATATTCAATTAAGCACGATACTGCTCAAATAGCTTGCATGCTAGAAATCGTGCCTGATTGAAAACCAAATAACAATGGCACGGCTTTGCAAGTAAAATCAGACGTCTACGGTATATAGATACCATTGCATACATCAATATTATAAATCATGAGATTTTTAACTTTTTTGTATCTAATGTACTTTAATTTAACAAATTTGTTTATAGATAGAAGATTAAAGATATTCAACGATCTATCAGAGATTTTGTAATTGTAAAATCATTATTATTTAAGCAGTAACAAAAGATATCAGAGCACAGAAAAGTCGAAGGTCGTTCGTTTGACAGAGAAATGCTCTAATTACGTTGTTGATTGTTTAAAACATGACGTCATTCTACAATCACTAACAACCAAGATTATTATACATCCAGTGGGCATTCCCTAATGGCATGTAAAACAGACAAGAGGTAATTGAAAATTTGAAAAAAGAGAAAGAGGAAAACATCACAATAGCTTGAAATCACTTCATGTCATCTAACTTTGCCTTTTGGTAATTAAACAGAATACGTTTCATTAAATGCATGCGGAATGAACATTACTGATAGATAATTACATAAATGCATGTATGTTATGCTAGAATTAACATTTTTAAATCATTATGTTTTTCAATATTTATTTTGAAACATTGTTCTACTATGTTATTTAAAGGCCGAATAAAAATGAGTATCTTATTCTAGTATAAGTTTCAAAGACCCGGCAGATGTATTTCCTTTATTTAAGTGCGTGATCTGTCAACCATGGATGCTATATTTATAGATTAATTTCTGCATATTTTTACTTGACGCGATTGAAACTGTACACAAATAATGCACCGCGTTCTGAAGCTGGAGTTGTCCGCACTCTCATTGTAGATCCCACTAAATGCTTAAAACATGTTTTCAATAAATGCCCTCATTTTGGCGATTTTGCTCTCATCAAAAACCAAAGCCTTGAAAGTGCAGATCTTTATTTACCGGCACGTTAGCTTTGAATGACAACTAACAAATTATGTAATTGGAATATTTACGATTTCAAAGGAAAAAGTAAAATTCATCATTGAATTCATTCTTTACAACAAGATGACAAACCCAAAGCAGTTTTAAGAAAAATCTACAATATCTTGGTACACAAATGGAAGTAAAAGGTCATTTTTATTTTTATTTTAAATTACAACTTGTATCTGAAACAGTTATATACCGTACATTTCTCTCTGTCATTGCATACCTCAATATTAGAAGTTTTAAATTGTGTGTAACTAATGTACATTTTAGAACAAATTTAGATAGAGAATTCAAGATATTCAATGATCTATCAGAGATTTTATAGTGGTAAAATTATTATGATCAAGCTGCAACAAAAGAGAACAGAAAAAGTCGAAGGTTGCTCGTATGACAGAGAAATGCTCTAATTACGTTGATTGAAATATGACGTCATACAATCACTTACAGCCAGGATTATCATACATGCAGTGGGCATTCCCTAATTGCATACAAAACAGACGAGAAGTAATTGATAAAGAGAACAAAACATTACAATGGCTTGAAATCACTTCATGTCATCTAACTTTTTCCTTTTAGTAATTAAACAAAATACCTTTCATTAAAGGCATTAGCCATGATCCACTTGGGTATGAAAACTTGTGAAAACTTTGAATTGAATCAAAGAAAGACCTTAAAAGAATCAAAACAAAAATACAGTTTTCAGCCAAATTCATTTCTTTGGGTTCTGTCAGCAGTGTTTCTATTTTCCCTAAAGTGTGATATTCCAAATGTACGACTGTTGATTTAAAAGTGAATTTTATTCTTTTTGGAAGTTTAATATACTTACAACATGACCTCTTCACTAAAATATATTGTTAGCAACACAGACGTTTACATTGTAAGAATTTATTGATTTATTTCTAGAAACACTATCACTTAATTTCTCATTCGCCGTAGAATGAGAAATTCAAAGTACAAATGATTGTCTTTTTTACTATAAATGTTCAAGTTCAACAAGAATGGTTATGGATATTAGTTAGTAGTTGGAAGTACTGTCTAAAAATGCAATAAAACCAGTAGGTGTTGAGGAAAGTTGACCTTCACTTTGATGACCATGGCTAATGCCTTTAAGTACATACAGAATGAACATTATTGATAGATAATGGCAAGGATTTGTTGAAATTTATACTCGGGAATTTACCGAATCTTTCTCAATCGTTGCCACATTGTTCTACACACAATCATTCGGTAAAGAAATGCTGCAAAACAAAATACAAAATCCTACGCCGTTCAAAAAAGTCCTTCCTTATTGCACTTGCTATTCCGCAGAAAAGGCATCATTAAAATAAGAAGCACATATGTATGGTCAATTTCATAACAAGTGGGTTGTAGAGCACAATAAATGGACATTGCTGAAAAACAGAACTTTCTAATTAATGATATCTCTCGTTAATGAAACACGAAAAATCGGGACCTTTCCAAAGGTAATATGTAACCATCTACCATAAACCTCTGGTAAACTCGGCCCCTAGCCAATTTTGTTTTATCTCATATTCAAAAAGGACATGATTAGTTTCAACCTTAGAATGACGTTTGCTTTAGGGACGACCAGACGTGGAGTTACGACTCTTCAAAGGATGATAAATCAGAAAATTTAAAACCAAGAAATCTTGCCTGGAAGTTATCATTTTGTGTACATTCCAATAATTGTACTATGTCTAGAAAATGTTACTTTTCAAATATTCTGGAGTTGCAATGAAAACTGATACTTTGCAAAAAGTTTAAGAAAAGCATTTTCAATATGCAAACATTAGAATTATTTTTGTCAGAATATTATTTTTACAGTTATTTTGTCCCTTATCCGAAATTGAAAAATGCAGACTTTACTTTAGCTTCGTGTTGGATAGTCACATATACCAAAATATCCTTAACACCGAATGCACATGCAAAATACTTTTAAAAGATTTTTTGACATACCAAAATCTCTTCGAAAACATGGATTTAGATTATCAATATACATACTTTTTAAATAAAGTAACTGTTAAGAGGGAATTCTTAAGTACATCTAAATTCAATCTAATAATTTTAACCCACTAGTTTCTAACCCTTTTTAGTAATTTTTATTTTGACATTTGGAATTCCTAATTACATAGAATGTGCAAAACTGTATATAAAATACCAAAGGTTGACAATGATAATTAACGTTATCAAGGTCATTTCTAATAGAAAATTGAATATTTTGACGTAAAACCTCGGTTACCTTGTTATTGCAAATACTTAAATGTACCTTTGATGACCTTGATAATAATTAGTTGGTTGCCCCATTTAATATTCAATTACCCGACATAACTTTCCCTGACATAATTCCAGACTAGCAATGTCTGGCCCAGGATAGACTGTTATGGCAGTATTAAAATAATGTTAGCTATCATTTAAAGCTCACGATTGAATGGTATCACGCTGAAGCTGAGATTCAATTTTGACCGTCTGTGTTCAATGCACGGACGGTCAAAATGCACCGCATGCAGTTCCGCATGCGGTGCGTTTTGAATCGATTTAATGATTTTCAGAGAGAGAGCGATTCCTTTTTTTCGGTCCATTTGCTATGAATTACATTGAATTTTTAGTTTCAATTAGTTTCTAACCAGGTTTTATCGTGAACATACTCAATAATCTAGTTCTTAATTAGAATATACACATGTACGGAATGAAAAAACAAGCAAATAAAACAAGCTATTTTTATAAAAAGGGCATTTACCAAATTGATTCTTTAAATTATGTAGTTTATCTATGTAATGAGGTAGATTGTATGAGGTATATTGTTACATTTTGTTTTTAAAAAATCTAAAATCGCCCACGGTATCAGTCATCACGATGATAATATGTGTAGATATTATGTTACACTTATTCTTAACTCATTGTTACTTGATATGGTTTTCTAAATATGTGTTACGTAATCGTAACACTTCTTATGACTTCTGCTTTGGTATCAAAGTGTTTGTGACAGTTGAGTTTTTAGCCGTAAATTTATTTAAAGAAAACAACTTCTCAATGTATGTTATTTTTGCAGTAGACTTAGGGATAAACACAAACAATTGCAGATGCAAATGCTGGTATTATCAACACGAATGTTTAAAATCTCGACAATTTTATCAAGATTTTATTTAAGGGTACGAGGAATCCATATGCTCAGGAAAATGTGAATCCTAACTTTTTTTAATCATGAAAAGATAAATAGTTTCCACTGCCTTTGCGGGGACTCGAACCATGGATTATGGCGGGGGTTAGCCATGCATTACGAAGCGAGAGATCAACCGCTGAGCTATCAAGGTAGCGTTGAGATTGTGAACTAAAATCTAAAACATAAACATTAGAATGCCGTATTTTTCTTTTGTTTACATAAACATTGAAATTTTTGCCTCATTGGAATGCTCAATTTGTAAGTCAATTATGCGAATGCGTATATCAGACAAAATGTAGATAATGTAGATACTAAAATCAGGCTATTCACAGCTCAAACACGGCGAACTCATAATTGAGTCATAATTCACGCCCGGTTTTTCGGGCAAAACAACGCGGGTTTGTTACATTATCATTCAAAATCAACACAACACATTTATAAAATATTATTTGTAATTCAATAAAAAGTATCAAGCCTACAATCTGTCAAAATTTGAAAACAGGCGAATCGTTCGAACATCATAAAATTTTAAGGTTTCGGCGAAAAAGGTGTAAATTTTTCGAAGTAATTAATTGACGTAATTTTGACCTTGATAATGGACGTGAAATCCCTAGTAAAGTCTCATGTATAAACTAGAGACTCTATCATATGTACGCCAAAAATTGTGATATTCTGATATGTGTAAGTAGGTAAAAAGTTGCAGTAAAGATGCTGTTGGCAAAAATGGCACCCATTTAGGGACTGTAGCCTTAATAGTATTTATTTCACCACAGTATATAGCAAAATAATTTGTGAAAAAACAGCGCGGATTTTATTTAACATGCTTAAGAAAGTTGTAAATTTCATTTAATAAATCGTTTAGAAACTGAAACACGGACTTCACATGTTATCCTCTCGTGCTCAAATTCAAACCTTATCTTGAAATTGAGTAACATGAAAAACAACATGTTAGCACCAAGCAGAGTGCTCGGAGCAGATTAGGAAAATCCTTTTATGGAAAATAAAGTACGGATAATCCTTTAACAAATTTGCATTTAAATTATATCCCTGTTTGTATATTCTAGAGTAGAACATGCACTTGTTAAAATTGTCACGGCGTTTCTAGACTACTGTTCTAAACGATGTTCCTGGCGGTCTTTCGCCGATTGAATTTTGATATGGTCCCTAATATCAGACTATTATCATTGTCAGTAATAGGTTCTCTATTTCAGTGTTCTTTTACAGACAATTGAAACAATTGTTTCATCGTGACGTCATCGCTGAGCGATATCAAAGACAAAAATTTCTAGCTAATTTGTATTTTTCAATATAACAATGCTATTGCCATCTATAAATAACACAAGACGGTGGTCATTAACATTTTAAATTGGACATTTAGTATGAACTTAACTCTTCCTATAAATTTGCAATAAAGCTAGGCGGAAAATTGATTATTGTCTGCTTCATTTAATTTTGTAGATCATTTGATATCTGCTCAATTGTTAACAATAAACTGTAAGCTTTTTATTTTCTGATTGAAATAGAGCACGTCTAAATAATGGCTATTTGAATGAATGAAACAAAATGTTCTAAAAACATATCACGTTACACAAAAAAAATAAGATAAATAAGAATGGAGTTATTTCAGATTTTTGCAGAATTTTGACTTTGTTTTTGATTCGGTCAACATTTTCAAGGCGGTTTTAAAGAATAGAAATGATTGTGTGTATGGAGTGATCAGAAAATGACTGTCTGTGGTATTAGCATTTATCCATTAGTGTACACGAATTCTGTAATCTCATTGGTCAAACATATTTTAAACAAAACCCGTATTCATGATATTCAGAAATAAAAATAAGCCAAACCCTGAATATATCCCGTATTCCGTGACTCATACACAAACACTATATTGCAATTGAACTAAAATGTGTTCGTGCGTCGTAAATATGGCATGCAGCGTTTACGCATTGGTCGTGACGCAAGCGTACACGCCTAGATCAATACGCGCACACCAACCAAGCGCGCGACATGGCTGTGACTTGGCGCTTTCCATGCTTTATTTATAAAGCTTTTATGATTTATATAATTTCGATTTTGATGGCAAGTTTACCAACGAGATTACAGAATTCATGTACACTTAAAAGGATAAAATCGTTGCCCCCTGCTTGATCTTACGAAATAGGGAAATATCTAGGGTCTGGTGGCATATTCCAAGAGGCCGACAGGCCGAATGGAATATGGCACCAGTCCCCTGATATTTGCCCGTATTTCGTGAACAAGCAGGGGGTAACAAATATTATTGTTTGAGGCATGACAACCGTTTACAAAATATTAAATACCAGTTCGTCATATGAGGGCAAACAAGTCGTATCTGCAATAACTGCCATATGCCTTGTTACTAGATAGTGATAAAAACATTATTTTTTTTTCTACCAGAATTAGTGGCTCTTAAAATTGTTCTTCAGAAGACACATTTCAAGACCAACTGAACTTAGAATGGTCATTCTGTGGTGTGCAAATCAAATTTATGATAAATGCCAGCTTTTGCAGGCACGACTTTTTACACTTATTTCATGAGTTGCCAATGAAATATTCAAAATAATAGCAATATTAATAATCATCTAAAAAAATGTTTTACTAATCAAAACGAATGTCTCCAATCTTGACATTTTTATCTAGATGATATTTAATAGTATTTATTTCACCGCAATATATAGAAAGATAATGTGTGAAAAACCAACTTAAGAAAATTTTGATCAAATTTAAAGCTTATCTTAAAATACGGTAACATGAAAACAATATTTCGTACTGAACAGAGTACTCGCAGTAGATCAAGCAAATCCTTCTAAGTACGGTTATTCTTTCAACAAATTTACATTTAAACTGTATCCCTGTTTTGTATTTTCCAGTAGAATATACACTCGTAAAATGAAATACATTATAAGATGCATTTGCAACAAGGGTATAAAGAAAGTCCTTAATACCCTTTTAAGATTTTAAAATGTTCTCCGATTTTCATAGGTTGCTCCAAAACCTGATTCAAAGTTAAGAGTAAATTAATTCCTCAACAGTACAGTAAAGGAATTCCTTTACCGTAAATAAATACAAGGAATTACGACTTTAAGTGAAAATTAATTAATTCTTTCACTGAAGTAAATAGTTGTGCAGTAATCCTACTGTGAGTTTACGTCTGGAATGTTTCGGGAGAATGTAGCATGTGCTTTGAAAAAAAGACTTCCCTTAACACAATCACCGCAACGGCAAACATCCGTTTTCAATATTTGAAACTGCTATAGTCGATTTTAATACCGTGATACGTGAAATACCTTGCATATAGGGAGAGGGGTGAAAACTTTTTGGGAAAGAATTCTCTAAGCAGCAGGCGCTTTCCCTGCATGCATTGCATTTGATGTGAAGATTGCTCGTATTAAATCACATATGGTAGGCTACTGCAGAGCATGCAAAAAAAAAAGATGGTTTACAGCAATGCATGTTGTGCCCCCATGACTACCATAAATTAACCAGTGCATGTGTATGAATTTATTTTTATGTGGTTTTTTGGACCTGGAAAATGATGATTAAAGATGTGGACAAGGGTTCTCCCAACAGTAAGTGCTATCCCTGCATGCATTGCAGTTGATCTGAAAATCATTTTGTAGGCCTATGTATTCACTGTTGGGCAAATAATTTTATTCCTTGTAAACAAAGACACTTAGTATAGTATCTCAAATACCTGTTAACAGTGCATGAAAAGGTATTATATGGTTCAGAGGATTTAAAAAGGATTGATGTGTGGATAAATGTAACGTGATTCAATAGGCAAAACTAAATTTCCATGTGTTGTGTGAGCTTTACTTTTTCTTATATCATTACAATATTATATCTGCCTCAAAGATCTGCCTGAAGTTTTCGTATTTTCCACAAACCGTGAAGGATTGGAACAGTCTACCATACTCAATCACCACCATAGAAGATACTCAACTTTTTAAATCCGCCGTTCAAAAGCACCTCAATCAACAAGACTAAAAACTCTCATAAAAGCACCACACACCGTTCCTGCATGTCTGGCTCCACCTGGAGGGTTATGCAGTATCCATTCAAATTCAGATTCAGATTCAACACCAAAATATAACAGTACAATTATATTGACGTTAAAATATCCCAAACAATGGT
This sequence comes from Ophiothrix spiculata, assembly GCA_000969725.1. Lineage (NCBI taxonomy): Eukaryota > Metazoa > Echinodermata > Ophiuroidea > Amphilepidida > Ophiotrichidae > Ophiothrix > Ophiothrix spiculata. Next base: position 18,309 of record JXSR01S037501.1, read on the forward strand.
TCATTAAGGTAATAAAGCAGTAAAAGAACAATACAGAAACGTCTTTTCAGTAGTAATCAATTGATAACTAGTGCATATTTTAAAGCTTTTGTATCAAACAGATGACAAATACCAACATGTTTTACTTTTATGGCCTTTTCCACCCTGTCAGTTCTATTGGTTGAATGAATGCAAATCCTTTTACCTCTTATCATGAATGGAAAGACCCTAAACTTATAATGAGGTGCCCTGACTTTAAAAATCTACTATAAATATAACTTTGCAATGTAAAGGACCTAACATATTCCCACCTGTGGTTCATTGTATTGACGTAATGGCCTAAATTTATGTGTCTAATATTAATATATCATCAAAAGAACAAAGTTGAAAAATGTCTTTTATAACACTTATAATTAATACAGATATGATATGTTTTTTAAAAGTTATGCATCTATTAAAATTAAGAATATCATAATTTTTTATTATTATGGCCTTCGATTGGGTGCATGAATGTAAAGCCATTCACCTTTTAGGGAATAGAATCATCCCAGGTCACTCAACATCTACTATAGTTATCGGTGAATGTTGCAATCTGATAGGAAGAGAGGAGAGAAATGGCATAGTCTGTTATGTCAAATGACATTTTAACTTGAAAAGTTATACATCCGGGGTAAAGTTTTGGTACTCAATAGGAGCTGCCTAGTCATAAATGTAAAATTAAGCGGAAAATTTTGAGAAATTTATGGCAAAATTGGGTTAAGAGATGCCATCAGGTAAGAGCAAAATATTAAAACATATGAGTCTTTGGCTGAAGGAGAATGTCATTATGCAATCTGCAATTTACACTCTAAGTGTATTGAAATTATCTAATTGAATATATAAAATCAACCATGTTATCATTTCAATAATTGTGTAAATGTAAAGTCTAGTTAGCATAGTTTAAGACATATTCTAAGACAAAGAGAAATATTAAAATTATTTTTCTTCTGGCTCTAAATATAGTCACTCTTTTATAACAATTAGTTATAAATTAATAATCTACGTTACTAAAAGACTATTTCATGAAGTTCTAAAGTTATTTAACAGTAATGTCTGCTGAAATATCAGAAATTTCCATTTCAAATCTGTCTAAAAGAAAGAATCTGTTTCTAAACAGATTAATTTTTGTTAATTACAAATTATTCCGAAATTTTGCACCTGCTTCATCATTTCGACTTCCATTAATTGCTTTAACAAATACATTTTAGTAAAAAACCTTAATGTACAAACTTTTAATTTGGCCTTATCTGCAGTGCTGGAGGGGGAAAATTATTCGCAACGCAAGCCAAGACCACAAATATTTGGTT
>JXSR01S037502.1:0-16012 GCA_000969725.1 Ophiothrix spiculata
TGATTGGATATTAAATAATTTTCAACAGTTATTGCCTGATCATAACCCTTCTCATTACCAATTAATATAACCCCACAACAATTACTTTACTACAAAATAAAAGGTACTAATATAGCCCAATACACTCCCTTACATTAATAATTCGTAAGATTCGCCTCTACCTTAGTCTGTGCTACAGACCATTTTACTATGGACATGCTAACATACCATCTAATCACTAGGAACTTGCAAGCACACCACCAACAATCATACTTTTCCCTAATTTGCTCGTGCTGAGCTCGCAAATCCCTGGCCTCTGGCGAAAGGCTCGCTTCACTTGCCTTTGCCTCCCTCCGGCCCGGTCTCGCACCATCGATATTAGTGATTAATAAAAAATCCAGTTTTTGACAGAGACTACCTCTACCTGTGCTACTTCATTCATTTGACTTTCATTATGCACAGGGCTCACATTAGGATTAGCATTATGCACAGAGATCACATCAGGATTAGAATTGAAGCATGCGTCTGAGACAACACAAAGAGTCTAGTTCGAGTCTATAAACTCTCTTAGGGAAAATGAAAATGGGCTCTTGTAGACATTTTTGCAAAATTCAACCCCTGCACAAATGTGTATACTGCAGTACCATATCGAAATTTGGGGCAAAATCTCACAGAATGTAAATACCTTTCAATAAACATTTAAGAAGCATAATATAGGTAGTCTATTTAATGTCCAATTTCCTCAAAATGCAGAGTCGAAAACCTACAAACAAAATAATCACACACAAATCCAGTCAAGGTCAGGTGCTAGGTTCAAATCAAAGAAAAAATGTTTCACTCTTATGGAGCTGAATCCTTGATACAACAGACCCTTCCACCAACTGATGTGCTACATTACTGATGCATTAATTTTTGGATCCCTATGGGTTGTGAGAATGAAAGAGGACATTGCACCTAATTCATTCTCAAAATCAATTAAAATGCAAAAATCAGCGAATAAACAGTGACACCTATATTACTGCAATGGCATTAATGGATAATCTTTTAACATTGTGACTTCAAAAGAATAAAGTTTGAATTCTTGATCAAGCTACTGCACATGGTATAAAAATTACCAACTACCCTAGTGGGAACTGTGTTCACTTAATAACACCAGGCTTTTGGTTTATTTGCTTATCGTATCAGAACTTGATCATGCTTTGTGTGCAGCACATGTGGCAGCATAAGAGTGCAGTTGTCGACTCCTACACGTTGCTCATTGTAGATTGTAGCAACGTGTAGGAGTCGACAACTGCATACTTTTGCTACGGTGGCACACATACATATATTAAAACAAGAGCTGATACAGAAACCTGAAACTGTCATAATGTGGGCTTCCTCTTTGCAGGAAGCTGGCCAAACAACTACCCTTCGTAACCATGGAAGTTTATCTACTACTTGGTAAAACATAGCACCTGATTATCACGACTCAACATTCATACTCAAATCATACTGTCTTTATAATTGGGAAAACATGTAATAAGGACAGGGATGTTACATAACATCAAGGCTTACAGTGATCACTACCACTTTATACCACAAAAACTAAATTGCATAGTGCGGTGCCAATCAGCACAACAGGGGCCGATTTCACTAACATTTAGAGATGAATGCCAAGTCTCGTTATGATCGCTAACTCCAAAAATGATTGCTAAATTGTTCAAAATACTCGCTATTTAGCGATTATTTTTGTAGTTAGCGATCAAAATGGGGTTAGCGACCATCGCTACATGTGAAATCGCCCCTGTACTGTTTTTATTATATCTAAATACTACAGACTCACACTCTGCATTTGTGTTTTTATTGTTAATGGCAACTTACAGTAAGTGGCTATAAAACACTTCATTGGGACCTGGAAGCAGGAACTGATACTAATGCAAGAGGAGGACTTGCCAAGACTCTTTTTGTAAAGCAATCTTGTTTACTGATGTGGGTCAACATATTTCATGGCATGGGAAGAACGATAATAAGCTTCCTTTCTGTTTAAATCAACTTCTCCTTCTTTCAACTAGCCCTTTCGCTTCAAGCAGTCATGAACAATTAGGCATAATCATTATTTTACTTATTTATACATATTAATACTGCTTTACTTCTGAATAAGATCAAATTCCTGATATGCATCGTTGCATTGAAATATACACTGTACTATAAGGTGGGAGGTTATATGATATATGCGATTACGATATTTGTTTGAATCATTCCTGGCTGAATTTTTTGAACACGTATTCCATTAGCTTAGCTGTGACAGGGGTAGCATTTAATAATATTCTCAGGATCTACAATTCAAATCTTGACCCCACTGGGAAAAAAATTATGATGTGATGGACAGGTTAATAATATATAATCTTTTACATTCAAATCACCAAATTTGTTCAAGTTAAAATATTATTTATTGGATCCTGAGATATTGGACCTTAGCGCTACCTGATCTTGACAAAATGGACAAAACCATGAGTCATGACTATCATTTGTTTGGTTTAGAATATTGATTAGTGTATAGAGTACATGTATGCTTGTGTTCAGACCACTGCATGATTTTTGAAATGCACTTATGCATTCAAAAAATTCCCACCAGGAATAATAGCATAAAAGGTTAGGCTTTGCGTCCTAAGACATTCGTGCTTGATATTCACTCTCACGTATTCATTAAAACAGAGAGCGGATGTAGCTCTCATTGCGCGAACATCGTTTAAATTGATTAAAAGTAAATGTCACTCGCAAATGTTGCAGTGCTGTGATTATTAAATAAACAAACATGAATATTCCGAGCTATCCTTGCTTCCACTCAATGTAAAGTGCAGCAATTGTTGTAATATTTGTAAAGGGAATATCGCTTCTTGTTGGACCGAAGTATCCTCGGTAGGATGAGCGAATGTCACTCAGGCGAGCGAATGTCTTAAGACGCAAAGCCTACAGTGTCTCTCACTTGGTTTGTGGGTTGTAGCATGCAGGGTGCAACTACTGCTAAGTACACAAACACAACACCAAAATTAGAAACAACAAATTGGAATAAACTTGCAGAATGAAGTACTTTGTATCTTTGGCAGTGAACATAGCTCATTATACATAAGGAAAAACAAATGGGCCACTTATTTATACCAGGGAAGGCACATGGCTAACATATGAATCACAAAAATACAATATTTGTTGAAAGAATAGTTGGATAACACATCTTGCAGAAAACTTTTGACAAATAAAAACAACCTTAAATTTGTTCTGGGGAACTATAAAATGAAGATCCAAGACCTTCGACCCACCAATAATTGCTTGTATGCACTTCATTCTGTCATGTTGTTTGAGCACAGAATCAATTGCAAACAACCCAACGATGGATAAAACGTCTTGGTGTTGTTGCCGCCACATTTTTTTCAAAGTTTGGATGGATCAGTACATTATGCATTTTACTATTTCAATATGTGTCCAGTTTTACAGTTATTTTCTACAGCATCACCCTGGTTACATATCCACCGGTCGCAGACCGGCGTCTGCAAAACCGCAACGCCGGTATGACATCGGTACGACACCGGTGAATGCTTGCGAGCTCTTGCGATTATTAGACTATAACTGAAGACATCGTATACACACCGCAAGGTTTTAACTCAGAATTAAATTCTTGCGGCATGCTCTGGCGTCTTTACGGCTCTGCGAACACCGGTCGGACACTGGCTGGTGTCCGATCGGTGTCTGCCCAAATCTACCTAGTATGACCCGTAAACACATCGTAACTTCGCCGAAAGCTTATGTGACCAGGGTGTATAGGAATTGCTCCAACTAGACGGACCACACAAGCGAGCGCCATAGGTATGAGCCTCGCGTTCGCTTGCAAGGTCCATCTAGATGGCTTATATAGTTGCAAGATATTCAGAATAAAATGCATCTGTATTCAGTAAGATATCTAATACTTCTACCAAATCAGATCCATCAATGCAAACAAATTGCAATCTAATATCAACCATTCTCTCTCTATGAATGAGCTTTCATTGACCATTATGCTTGGGGTCACTCACTACACCAAAACACTATGAATTCTGACTATAGTACATTTGAATTAACACTAAGAGGCAGTGTTGTCACTCTGCCGCTCATCGCTGATGGGTAGTACTTTTGCTTTGACGATTATTTCTCATCCAAGGCTGTTCAGCATCTGGATGAGGGTAACAGGCACCTGGACCAGGATTTGAAGACCGTATAACCAGCTAAAGAACCAATTCAAAACTTCCAAACAGATACAGGGGAAGCGGGTTGGCGCAGCGGTAGTTTCCTCGCCTTGCACCAATGAGGTCCCGGGTTCGAGCCCCGCGCCCGGCGCTTTTTGTGCATTTGGTTTTCAGTCCATGCTCGCTTCCGCAGGTTTTTCTCCGGGTCCTCCGGTTTTCCTCCTGTACTAAAACTGATTATTAAAGAAAGATCTAGGACCCCAATGGAAATAAGCTTCGTTAGAGGCTTTCTTGGGTTATCCTTGGCTAGCAGCCTAAATAACTCTTTCTTTACATTCAACGCAGCACTTTACACATGAAATGTTGCAATAACAATTTGATTCAGTGTTCTAATTCATTATTCTTGTCAACATTTGGCTGGTGACAACCTTGCCTACTAATGAAAACAGACCTGTTTATATTCACACACACCATATATATTGTGTACCTTGTCTTAAAAATAGAAATTTGCAATACTAATTCATACTACTTAACCAAAATGACCTTACTGACATCCATTTACTTATACTTGACTGAACCACAGACATCAGAAGAGAGAGATGTACCATTTTCATTCATTTGCATTTTGCACTAAGATGTACACAGCATAATTCCCAGCTGCACTGTAACTGTACAATCACAGATTGGTACCATACAGTTACACTCCACATCTGCAACTAAAGGGCTCAGTCACGCATCGCCTTATAGTGCCCAAATAACATTCAATGTTTCAATCGATGACATATATCAATTACCAAAACAGTGTCAGCTATTGGTATCAGGGTTCCTGCACCTTTCGCACAATTAAATTCCATGACTTTTCATGACCAAATTATGAACAATCCATGACCTTTTTCAGACAACAGGGTTGTGTATCAAGGGTTGTTCGTCTATCACGTACCATAATTTTTAACCAGACAGAACTGTCATTATGATTATTTTTTTCTCCTCTGAAAATAAAATTCCAAGACCTTTCTATGACTTTTGGCCATTTTCATCAAATTTCAAGACTTTTTCAAGCCTGGAATTTGAAAATTACGTTCCAAGACTTTTCCAGGTTTTCCATGACCAGCGGGAACCTTGTGGTATGTTTGGGCTTTATGCAGTGATGTGTACCGAGCCCTATAACAGTATCCATTTATAATTGTTAACTGCTCTACTTTTATGAGTGGGGTCGCAAAGAAGATAACTACCTCAATTTGACCCCTTGCATGTGCACAAAATGGTAACAGCCTCTTTTACCAATATCTTCAGTGAGTAAAACTACTTGACATACACATCTAGATTCTGGGCACATGGTATTTTGCATTGCATAAAATTGTGGAGGACATAGAATTGCTACTGTTATTTTTGGTATTATTTTATCTGCTAGTAAAAATATAATAGTCATACATTGATTTGAATAGAACTGTTTCTATACCAACACCAATAAATTGAAACTTTTTACACCTTGAATGTACTTCTCTTAATATAGGGAGCACTATCACAGATATCATTAAACAACATCATTTTGAGAACTTTTTGCAAGGAGCACTGTTATTTGGATCTATGCAAAATCAACAATCAACCATATCAAAGCGTTGTGCACACAACATAGTAAAATGGTCGATTGCGCAGCTAGACTACCCGTATTTACGGTACTTTCAGGCTGCATAATGGGGCATGTGAACATACATCTTATTTGGAAAACTGGGTACCAGCAAATTCACTTAGACATTCAGGCCCTTATTCCAGAAAAGTGTTAAGCTAAACCACGGTTTTAATTCTCCTCAACAGTACGGTTCATTGAACTGTTCCGCTTGAAAACTGCAATGGTGCATATCATTCCTGTACAGTTGAAGTTCAGTTATACCCTGGTTTAGCTTAACATTTTTCTGGAATACGAGCCTATATTTTTGTATGAAAATATAAATTTTGGACACAGAAATTAGAATCTACAGTGGCTATTTGGTTGTATTTGGTGTGGTAGCTTCAAACATTTACATGATTTCTCCTCGTGATTAAAATTCAATACAATTTTTTCATATGCAAACCCTGCACGTTTCTAGCTCAATATTGGATTTAGTAAAAAACAATCTGGATTGCATACAGTGCAGAATTCTATTTTGAATTTTATATTCAATGTTTCAAATTTTATTGAACAATTACATTTGAATATAAATAGCTAATTTTATGAATTTTACAATTAATTTGAATTTACGTGAACTTGAATTATCGATTCTACTTAGTTACAGTGCATAAATGTAGGCGACAGCTCTACTAAAATCTCAACCAACCAATTCTGTTCTTACTATTCATTACAATTTTCTTTAAATTTCAGGATGGCTTCGCTGATTGGATTAATTAGAATTTTTATTCCTATATTACACTTTCAAATTTCTCCATAACATTCAGTATTTTCAAAATATGTGTATGATTTTCTTAAAGAGCATTTTAGGTAAAAATTGCCGCAACAGGAATGAAAATACTTGTCACATGATCATCCCCAGGAATCAGATGCCTGTTGAAGACCAATTGGTTATAGTTGCAACGTGCATAGTTGCAAAAGTTTCAGTATTTGGTTTATTTATCATTTATTATGAAATACTTATTGTGTAAACAATTATTTTCATCAAATTCTGAATTACATTTATTGCTTAATGCCCTCAGATCAGCCAATTTATATTTTTAGAACTTAATAACTCCAACTCCATCTCTTAATGCCCATACATTATGATAGTTTATATACCTTTTATAATAAAGGCATGGACCTATTTCCAATCATCCTCAATTTTCAAATCAAGGTTCGATAAGCCAAACACATTTGTAAAGTTTCTTCTCATTAAGGGCATCTTGCGCTCTCTTCTAACAGTCTCCTGAGCAGAATTTGGACGCCTATAATCCATACAATGTGCCTCAGTCTAAGCTCTCCATTTTTGGTTCCAACTTGCTGGAGTCTTGGCAGTTCTGTACAATTTCACTAAACCTGAAATGTGTCAAAAATAAAGAAAAAATGTTTTGGATGGAAGATAAGATATCATTTGCACCATACTGGACTCCAATAATTCTATAACATAACACAGATGTTATTTTGTCACGTTTCAGGAGAAAATCTTTGATGCTGTGGAAAAGTATGGACAAACAAAACGCCACAAACAATATCCACTATGCCGCATTATTTTTCACATTAAAGTTTATATGATGTGTTAGTGTGACATGACATATAAATAAAACAAAAAAATAAATACGGGGATTTGTAATTCCACTCGGCCTCTGCACACTTTATATTTACTTGTAAGCAAAATATAAATTATAACTGCTTGACTCTGACTGAAATAATTCTACATACTAGTAATTAAAGCATGTGTTTCTCCTATTGCATAAATAACCATTTAAAGTGGTTCTTACTTAAAATTAAATTACAGGTTGGATCCACCTCCTCCCTTATCATATACCAAAAGTATGGATGTGTAACAAACGTGATATACAGTAGTGTGAAAATGGTAAAGGGGACTGCCTGTATTTCACAGGACGGAGTGCCCATTTCTCTTACGAAGCATTTGGGCCAGACGCCACAATTTGTTATATTTGCTGTGAGGGGGTCGCTACACCTTCTTCCCCGCGAATCTGTTACCTGAAGAAAGCCGGTACCCATTTGACACCTGGGTGGAGAGGATCATTTTATGGTAAGTATCTTGCTCAAGGACACTACACAAACCGCCCACCGGATTTGAACCCACGACTCTCAATGCCCAGTGATTAACAGTCGACTTATCCGTATAAAATAAAGTATGTGAAAATAAAAATTCAAAATAAACGATATGTTCACTGCCAATAATATGTCTGCAGAATAGCCCATAAAACAAGCATCCCATGGAAGCAAAAAGGGTAAGTGGTTCTTACTTTGAGTTTGCCTCTATTTTGGACGTCTCTTGATTGGTTGTGTCACTAGTTGTATCTACTGCTGCGTCACCTTCACCAGATGCTGGTGTTTCAGTAGTGCCTTCTACAGCTTTAGCATCAGTTTTCTTTTGGACTCCACGAATACTAATACATAAAATAAGAGGAATCAACCAATATTCACTTCAAATAGAAAAATAAGTGTTATTCTTAAAATTTGATAGAAGCCACTTATAAGAAGAATTTCATTTGTTATTTTTTTACAAAGCAGGCGACCTGATTAGTCAGCCTATTACCTTATGGACGATGCCGAGTAACACGTAGAAGTGTATGTGACCCATCATATCAGAAAGGTATCTTAGGGGATAAAACCTGAGACTTAAAGCTTTAAAACAGCACTTTTGATTATCGAATATTTGGTTGCAAAGTTAATATCAAATCTATTTAGGCCTGTAGTTGTGAAACAAAACAAGGGACTGAGCTTCAAATCTACATAAGTATGAGAGCAATATAATTATGATGATGATTCCAACTCACCTGACAGGTATAAGGAAGATGCCATTGATCATATTGAGTGTATCTAATACACTGTTCATGGATGGTGGCGTGATAGGTAGAGGGCGCATCGCTGCTCGTGGACCACCTTTACGCATCTCATTCATCTGAGGAAACAATATAGATACATGATGGAAGTCTTTAAAACCTTTTTCACAACACAAAAGTTGAAACCATACCTTGTAATTTTCAAACAAGATCCTTCATTTTTCATCAGGGAGATGAGACTGACTCAGATCTTGACCTTAGGGTACTTGAATAAATAAAGATACATATTTGCATCATTTTATATGATACGGTTCTTGAGATTCAAGTTCATTCATTGACGATCACAGGACATCCAAGTATGCAAAATCTGATCAGTGTTCCCTCCAAGGATTTTGGCTCTGTGCCAAATGTCACGTTGTAAAATCAACAACACGGGACTGCCCATTACAGACATACGACCTTTAAATCAAAGAGCTGCTTCAAGAATTTTATGGAAAAACTGAGAAAACGTAAACGTAAAAAAAAAAAAAAAAAAAGAACAATGGGTAAACTCAGGTTTATGCTGTGAAACTAAAATCTCTTTTTTTTTTCTTTTGAGGGTAGGTCTAAATTAAACAAATTTGTGCCCTGGAAAAACTAAAGCCAGCTTAAGGTACTTTTTTCTATGAAAGGGCTTAATGACCTTAGTGGGAAAACACGTTTCCGATTAACACTACCACTAGCACCTGGTAATTGTTGTGTATATGCTTGTTGCACAAGCACTTTATATATCAAATATATCAGTCTCTGAATTTTTGCATCTGAGAAGTTTGACCTTGATATTAGTTTGTACTTACCGTTTTCTGTAATGTGACAGCCTGCTGTGTCAAATAGCTCAGCACCTCAGAACTCTCCTTGGTCTTCTCATGGTTATCACCAAACTGCAGATTGAAAGAAAATTGTGAAAATCAAATCATGCATCTTATCAACTCAAGAATAAATAAAATAACAGAAAAGTGCAAGTTGCACTTCACTGATATTGAATATCTTATTAATTATTGATGGTGGTTCAATCTATTTTTTCAGATAAATATTTTTAATGACAAAATAAAGGAAATGAGATTGACTTAGGTTAAATTCCAAGGATAGGGAACATAACCTCACTAGAAAGCTTATGTCGAATGGGTGCTTAGGACAGGGAATTTGAGAGAATTCCTATTTTTGATTTAAAAAAAAAAAAATGGAGTACAAACTGAAAACATACAAGATTAGATAAGAATTGCAAATCAAATTATATTTTTCTGCACTGTAGAGCAAGCCGACTTCCTAGCAGGAATATTGATAGGACCACAAACAACCCACAGGTCTTGCCGTCCTCGAACTCCTTAAATTTCACTACAAACTGACAAGTTGTTAATTATTACCTGTTCCTTATATATTGCGTAGGTTTCTTTTTCATTGCGTAAAGCAGCCCGGAAATCACCCCGGCATGAGTGTACTCGTGCTACCAAGTGATAACTGTAAAGAATCAAAAAAAGAAATTACATTATTCACATATATCAGTATTGGTGTATTTGATTTGTTTCCAACATCTGTTCGACAACACATGAACAATCAAATTTCCTGAAATGCGTAAAAATGCGATTCAAACTGAGCAGCTTCCTATTCTTTTGTACTTGGTTTAATTTCCTGAAAATACAAATATTTTGTGTAAATTTCCTGAATTCAGGAAATTTCCTGAAAAGTTACATCTCTGCATGTGACACGATCAAGGGAAATGAGTTGCATGTCGGCAATTTGTTATTACAACATAATTGTGTGTTAAAAATGCTCATCTATTTCAAAAGATAGAATAAATCTATAAACTTTAAAAACATAATTTGTAATCTATACTACCCTGCAACACAAAATCAATATTTCTGACATCCGACTCATTCGTTTGATCATGTCGCATATGCAAATTCTCATACTTTTTTGTGTCAAAAGTAGTTTATTAAGATACAAATGCTGCACGTATATATACCCTGGGATCATGAGAATCACTTTTGTGTTTAACTTAAAATAAATATAGCCAGGTCTACTATCAAACCCCACTCATTGAGTCATGTGACTCTTGTGGTGTTAGCGAATCCTGGCTGTACATTTACTATTGCATCCATTTTACACCCACAAGCTATAGAAACAAGTCTAATGGAATCTAGCAGGATGCAAGATGATAAATAAAAGTCAAAGAAAAGTTAAATGTTAAAGCCTTGCCTTAACCAACACCTTACCTAAAAGAGTGGTGGAAAATGATACTTAAGGTCCCATCAAAAATGTAACCCTAACCCTAACCCTAAACATGAAATGTTGGATGGGACCTAAAGTATACTTATTGAAGTTGGTTACCTCCCTCTCTACCCCATACAAATTAAATGTCACAAATTTATTTGGGCTTGTCTCAAACTTGTCAAAGTGACACAAATCTTGTTGACTTCTTGTGAAGGATGGACATGAAGTCTTGTTGGCTTCTTATCCTTCATGAAAGTAGTATATAATTGCTTGTAAGAATAAGTGATCTACTTCTGTATTATTAAATAATCAGAGATTTATGTCAGATATCTGAACAGTACTACTGTAAGCACTTGCCTTAAACTATTTTTGAGATTTTTTGGCCCTTAGAATTTTTCATGTTAATCTAGAACCTTTTTCAATAAGTCCTCAATAGATTCTTACCCATGCCCAGTACCAGAGGTACAACGTTCCTCAGTTCTACAAGAGTCTATAATAGAGTTGTCAGCACTAACCTTAATGCAGCCTTGAGACTCTTTGGTCCATGGAATTTCATGTTGTTGTCTAGCGCCTTCTGTAGAAATTTCAACGATAGCTCATATTCGCCTACCCCATGTAGTACTAAGCCTATGTTACTCTGTGTGACATAAAAGAGCAACATATTAAAAAAGATTCAAGAGCAGATTCATGACAAATAATAACTTCTTTTTCAACCTATCCCCCTAAACATGACGGACTGTCTAAAATCAAATGAAATAAACATGTCCTGGGTAAAATAATATATAAATTCTTTGGAATTCATAAGGATCTCAGCAGTTACTTCACTAATGTTGCCCAACTCTCTTAGCTTTGCCTCAAATGTTTACATTTGACTATGTTTATTTTAACAACTTCACACATCTCAAGAATCAATATGTTGTTGGTTAATGATTAATCTTCATAAGTTGTTACACAAAAAGAAACTCCTTTTTGCTTTAAGAAGTTTTACCACTTTGAAACGTACAGCTGAGGTTTTCAGGACAGACAAAAAAAGTTAAATTACATCAAGTTGAAGGAAAATGAAAAATTTAATTTACTTACATCACACTGTGACATCTCTGGGTGGTCCTCTCCAAACACTAGCAACACAAGATATCTTGCTCGGTACATTAACTTGAGGGCGCTAGTCAGCTGATTGGACGCAAAACAGTACAATGCTAGATGCATCTACAGAAATTAAAAGCAATAAAAAATATATTCAGGGTATGACACTTTCAAACATTTAAGAGAATTAACAAATAGATCCATGATTGGTAAGCATGGGTGGAGCGTTTAAAGTTAACCCCCCCCCCCCCCCCCTCCCCTTTTTCCCTTTTAACTCTAACCTCGTATCTCCTTGCAAATATATGTGTCCAATATTGGTGGTCTCCAGGGTTCGAACCCGAATCGTTTCACACCCTAATCCTGTGTCAATTTATACCAAGCTATCTGGCGGCCGCTGGTGCTTGTATGAGACCCCCTCTCATTGTAACATATGGAGATTTAAGGTAAACTTATTAGAGTTTTCAAATCCAGCCTCATTGCCAGTTACGAATTATTTTGTTGGCTTTGCACATATTTTCCTTTTTAAGTGCTTTTTTGGTTATAAAGTTTGGGTAGACACCTCATTTTAAAGGAGATGGTATATCCAATATCACTGCAATGTTTTATACATTTGTTATTGTTTTTATGAAATATTAATGTATGATATTATGAATTAAAGTGATTGATTGATTTTTCACATGTATATCAAATCAATAATAATACACCATAAAGAACAAAAAAAAAATTCTTATAAAATTGTGTCAATCCCTCAGTATATGTAACTTAAAATGAAAAAATCAATGCCTGTCAATAATTCTGAAACTTTTCAATAATTTTATCACTTACATATTCTGTGATAGTATTGGGGTGATCGACACCATTACATCTCTCACTCATCATGACTGCCTTCTGCTGCAAGTCTAGGGCCTGGAATAAATAACATCAAACAAATGATATTAAGAGAAGATGACAAAGCATCCCTCAAAAAGAAAAGAATTCAAACCCAAACTTTGTTCAGGGTATCAAATATTTGAATTAGAGAATAAAAGATAAGGTTTGTTGTTTTGCCTGTCATTTATCTTCTCATAATGGATGGGTGTGTACATTACTCTGAGTGATAGGCGCCCCCACAGGGAGTGTCTATTATGAAAAGGTAATGTCATTATTAAACAAATTTGAGTGATTTATAAACAAAGAATGACCCAAATTTATTGTCTTAAAACAATGAACATCGTAATTGGCAAATCGTACAACTCTATACAAACATGAAATATTCCAAATCCAGTAAAGCTTTTGCATCGCATGTATGTGTTTATCTACACTGCGTTGTGATTTTCAATGCTTGGTTCCACTGCATTTACTGCTAAATGCACTGTCATGTTTTATACCAATATGGATAGCAAAAATTCCTTATTAGGTAGTAAAATCGCAGTAAGTGACTAAGAATTAGTTTTGTGAAATATAACATTAGTAGAAAATATGATAATGAAGGGTAATTTTACACTTGCCTCATTCTGTTCTCCCATGATGTAATGTAACCTAGCTAATGTCCTCATACACGCTGCAATTTCTGGATGCATGGGGCCATATACATTGTTGAACAGATTCAAAGCCTCGTTGATTAGCTCAAAACCTTCTCTAAGCAAACCTGAAAAAATATGGCAAAATATACAAATTAATCACAAAATTGTCATTGGATGTAACAATGAACCCAATATTTTGCTAATTAAATCCATATAAAAGTGTACTATTTGAAAAAGCAGGCTGACTTGACATATTTTATTAATCTAGATGCCAAAATAGTTCTGAACTTTCTTTCGAGACTACCAAATTATGCATAAATGTTATTAAGGCTCAGGAACGATTCAATTCATTGAAATTTCATAAACTGAAGTGCAATTGAAATATCTGGCTCGAATCCTTAGCCTATTGGTTTAATATTTTAAATTTCGCCATAACTCACGTGATAGGGTAAGTTAGACAAAGATAGTCTTTGGAAGATCTGAGTTGTCTGTTTGGAGCATATAATGATAGACATTTTTTCAAATAAATATATAAACACAACAAATGCATATCAAATGAGCATATCACCATAGGCAGGAGACGGACTGTCACACACAGTCCAGGTATGGGCAATCGGATGATTTGTTTTTCAGGAAATTCAATTATTACAAAAAAAGCTGTTTTTCTAACTTTTTCAAATTTGAAGCTTGATTATACCTTGTTGGATCTTTGCCTGTCCACTTTGGAAGAAATGGTACGCGTCCGTTGCAATTGGGTTGATGTGCTTCACAGCAGGGAAGATGTTGACGATATCATTCTCCGTAAACGTCGGTTTGTGTTTATTGTCAAAGTCGTATTCATGAAGTAACAGTTGAATACCGGTCTTGGTACAGAGCTCACGTAGTAGGGTGATACGCTGTAATTTGTATTTGTTGCACACATAGTCTACACTATCCCTGTAAGGATCAAATAAAGAAAAAATGAAATTGAATAACTGTAACCCTGTCAAATTCACACAAGCTTTTATTCAAGACAAATTTATTCCTCATCTAGGGAAGCAGGTAGCATAGCGGTAGTTCCCTTGCTTTCACCAAAGAGCCCATGACTTTCGCGGGTAGGAAAATGCTGCAGGTAGCATTTCATCAGGTAGTATGATATCCATGAGCTGGTTTGGGGTTCCAATCAAGGAGGAAGACACATTTTGAAGACCCATTTACTGATGAAGACATTCCATTTCAAAGATAGGGATCAAAAATGCATATAACACATGGAATTATTAAGATTTTTACCATCTGATGTAAAGTATAAAAATAGTCCTTGATCATGATTTTTGACATTAATCAACATATCATTTGGTGAGAGTTGAGACCATGATTTGGCTAAAAGAAGACACATATCACATGCTCTTTTTTCCACACTTACCCTTTCATTTCAAAATGGAAGTAATCCTTGATCTCATTCTTGACATTAATCCACATATCTTGAGGTGTGAGGTGAGACCATGACGTATTATCCTGGCCCAGAGCCGACACATATCGCACCCTCTTCTTGCCCTTCTTCTTTTTACTATGTCCATTATTCATTTCATCATCTGCTTTGGGGGCCTGAAATTTCAAACATATGCAAGAAGTTTTGATTTTCTGAGTTGATTTCCATGTTTGGTTGGGCCTTTTACAGGGTTGTTTCCAACAGCACATATCAATTTAGGTTTGCTTTTATATCTTTTCACTTTGGAAAAAAAATCTACCAAATTAACTCATTTGACTTAATCACATAAAACTCATCCTTACACACAATTTTAAAGAAAAATCTCCACAGATATGGGAGGAAAGCTGAAGAAAGATTCTGAAGTAAATGCAGCTGAAGTAACATGCTGGCACATGGGCTCTAGGTTTTAATTTAAACAAGTGTTTGATGACATGATGGATTACTATCTCGCATTATTAATCTGAAATTCGTCCATCTTTACACTGGATGCAAATTTAAGGAAGAAACTTATGAATTGTGGAAAGAGAAGAGGAAGCAACAGGTCATGGCTGCTGCTAAACTTACTATGCTAACGCTTTGGATGTAGGTTTTGAACAAGTGCTTAACGGCTCAACACCAACTCGCCCACAAAAAATTAATCTCGACGTTAAGTCAACAAAATTTATTTATTTAGACATTTTTCTTCAGAGAAACCAACCTTAGAGTTGGGGAAAGAGCTATGGAAGCAGTTGAGGTAATGACTCATGGCCGCTGCTAGACTGACCATGCTGACGCCTTGGATGTAGGTTTTGAACAGGTGTTTGACGGCTCAGATCACCATCTCACTCACATACCAATCCCTCTCACTCACACATGAGAGAAACCAACCTGAGGATTGGGGAAAGAGCTAAGGAAGCAGTTGAGGTAATGACTCATGGCCGCTGCTAGACTGACCATGCTGACGCCTTGGATGTAGGTTTTGAACAGGTGTTTGACGGCCCGGATCACCATCTCACTAACATACCAATCCCTCTCACTCACACATGAGAGAAACCAACCTGAGGATTGGGGAAAGAGCTAAGGAAGCAGTTGAG